>JAWPHD010008790.1:0-111030 GCA_037043455.1 Cyrtodaria siliqua
GGTTAGTTTATTTAATAATGGCCCTTCCTTTCAGTATTCTAATTTGCAAAATGTAATTAACATACACATACATATGTTTTGGTGAACAAATAGAAGATTGGGGAAAATACAATGACGTGCAAGGAAAGATAGAAAAGTAGGTATGAAAGCAGTAAGCCAAACATTACGCTTCAAAACAAACAATAATTACAATGTAAATGTGTGATTGGTTGGTTGGTTGGTTGGTCGATCGATCGATCGATCGATCGATCGATCGATCGATCGATCGATCGATCGATCGATCGATTGATTGATTGATTGATTGATTGATTGATTGATTGATTGATTGATTGATTGATTGATTGATTGATTGATTGATTGATTGATTGATTGATTGATTGATTGATTGATTGATTGATTGATTGATTGATTGATTGATTGATTGATTGATTGATTGATTGATTGATTGATTGATTGATTGATTGATTGATTGATTGATTGATTGATTGATTGATTGATTGATTGATTGATTGATTGATTGATTGACTGATTGACTGATTGATTAAAACACACGTTTTTTGGTATAATTTTTTTTATAGTTGATAAAATCGACAGTGGGGCTAAGCTTGTGTTTATTTTAGCACTGCATGTAAAAGTAGATATAAAAGTTAAGCGGCCACTGTACGTAGCATTCAAGGACCACAGTCAACCAAAAATACGCACAGAAACAAGCAATAACTACAAAGATGAATAAAAGGCAAGATATGACATCGCAAACATAAAAGGGTTGACAACAGAGCTACCGCCTAGGAACGGTCAGTGGCAAACAGACCGATGGGGCGGGGGCGGGGTATATGTGTGTATTGGGTAAGGGGGGGGGGGGGGGGGGGGGGGGGAGTTAAACCAGGTTATAGGATGCACCAAACCCCACTCTTCCCAATAAAAGGGGACAGTGTAAATAAAGACGGGTACGTTTTAACAGTGTCACGTTCCATGAAGAATAACGATCTGAATGATGGCATTAGGAGAAAAAATCTCTTTTTATTAAGTTGTGTTTATGCGAAGTGTCATCCAGAATCGCCAAATAAACAGCGATTTCAATGGTGGACTAGTAATGATAATCCGTATCTTTGTTTGTTTGAATGGTGTTTATAGCACATGTTAGTCCATATATGATCTTCGGTTTTTCTGTGGTGTAGGCAGACTATCCCGTTTTTCGTGTGTAGAATCAGTACTGTATACCTCCCGCCATCCGTAAAAATCGACATTTTCCCACGTGACAAATCGAACTCCCGCTTTGCATATGATACATTTTGGTTGGTTTGTTTGTTTGTTTGTATGGTGTTTTACGTCATTTTCAACACATATAAGGTTATATATGACGGTCGATTTTTTTTGTAGTGGGGGCAGACCTCCCACTTTCCCTGGGTGGATGGCAGTCTAGTACCTCCAACGAAATAAAGGTCAGTGGTTACATTAGTGTCCAAACATTTTCTTTCTCTTTTTTAATCTTATGTAAAATCTGAGCTTTAGAAATAAATGTAGCTCTTAAGCATTCAGGAGTCAAACCTGTTCGTCCACTTAAGAAATAACGATCTCGAGTGTTACATTTAATTTAGTAGCCCAATAACTCTTTCTTATATACATTAAACTGTGTTCACGTTTCATAAAGTCTATCTAATGCATCTAAATATAACGAGATTGCAACACTTGCATTAAGGGACAGACACATTTTTTATGTTTGTTTGTTAATACTAAGTTTCATAAAAGTCCGTCCACCTCTAAAGAAATATCGAGCTCAATGCTTTTATTAGGAGTCAAACATGCTCTGTAATATTAGTATTTATGTTGTCTATGCTTGATTTCAAGAATACCTGTCATACCCATCCCACACAAGTAAGTAATGGTTGCATTTGGAGTCTATCCGTATAGTTTTGTTTATGCTTTATATCTTATACATCCATAAAGACTGTCTCACAAAAGTAGTTAAGGGTTGCAGTTGGAGTCAACCCATATATTACTTATACTTTAGCTTTGTTTAGGTTGTTTGTAAAAAGATCCGCTAAATACACCACACGAAATATCGATCTCTAATGTTTGCATTAAGGGTCAAACATGTACGTGCCAATCGGAACTGCCTCAACCATTTTTTACCAAAAATAATCTCGGAAAGAAATAGACACCATCTTGGATACTACTTTTCGATCACATAAGGGTCAGTCACGTGGAATAAAAAATGGCGGCGACCATTGAACCATCATGGTGCTCCTTCATCCCGAAGAATGACGGGATTGGCCGAGCGTTTACGATTGGCTACTCCGTTTTTTATGTAAACAAAACAATACGCAAAGAATTACAAAATAATTTTACATTTAACTATTTTAACTTAAACTGACTATTACATGATAAGACTTATTTCAAAAGAGTATAACATTTAATGAATAATACAAATATGTTTAAAATCAATTAATTTCCGGGTCTATATTTTGTTACGGTTTACACGGTACTTTGCCGGGGCAAATGACCCAAACCCATCAAATCGACGTGTATCCTTGGAAATACCCACGAGCATTATTTCCGATGATCTACGGAAATGAACGAGTTTGCACGATTGATGTACGTGCCTATATTTAAGCGTGTTAACATCAGGTGACTCCTAAATCAGTAATGCTATTTTTACTGGTCCTTTGGAATCAACGATCCCAATATATGTGGCTTTGGAGTATAATACCGCTAAAGTAGGCACTATAGTGGCGTGAGAGGTGTTGCTTCTAACAGTACCTCTCATGAACAGACTCAGTAAACCGAGTCTGTAACAATATTCTCTTGGTTGTGATTGTTGCGTCCAAAGGATCTCCACTTTCAAGTATATTGTTTGGGGCGCTTGTTTCAGCCAAAGGTTTTTCAGCAGTAACTCGAGCAATTTAAATAATACTTACATCAATTATATATCATTAGAACTGGCATTTTTTGTGGTAAATAAAACTACTTTACTTTTGAGAATCAGTTGAGAAATAAATATTTTACAGCCAAAATGTTTTTTTGAATGGGCTTTTCCTATGTAAATTCCTTGTTGGTGGGACAGCAGAAAATTACAAAATGTCAAATAACTTCAGTAAAACTTGATATTTGGTTATTAAACTTTCAGGGTGTCTTAATGTACTAATATCCAACAATTTAAAACTATTTTTGAACAAAAAATCTAAAAAGATATATTTTTCGAATTTTTCATGCAGCAGTATTTTGCATTGAAAATGACCCATCAAAATCAACTTTCGCACATGAAAGTTTTATTTCTCAACCGATTTTGAAAAGTAAAGTATTTTTATTTACCACTAAACATGTCTGTTCCACTGATATATAACTTATATAGGTAGTAGATTAATTTTATCTTAAAAGTCCAAAAAACCTTTGGCTGAAACAAGCGCCCCAAACAATAGTACCTCCTTTTGCAAAAAAGCCTCGATAGTTAGATTTACGTTTGACGAAAGTCCATCTAGTATAGCGATCTCAAAGGTTGCCTAGTAGTCCGACGCATTATTTTATCATGTCAGGGTCAATGAAAACGCACCAGTACATTATATGGATGTTAAATTGTATTGATAAAGTAATTTATGATAATAAGTGATATTTTGAAATTGAAGGATTGCATTATCGTTCAAGCTGCTCTTGCATATAGTCAGCTTTGTTTTTATTAAAATGCGTCAAGCATACATGAATTAGTTTTAACAAACGATTCCACGGGTTGCATTAAGAGTCCGGTATGCTTTTTCATATGTTAAGGCTTTGCTTAATATGCTAAACTGTATAAGTCTGTCTAGTACTCTTAGAACTAACCAACTGAATGGCTGTATTAGGAGTAAATAATTAAAGTTATAGTCTACCTAAATACGGCAGTGTTTAGCAGTTGTCTTAAATAGTGTCTTACCTTCGCCTCTCACCGCTGCGGGTTCGAATCCCACCGGGAGCTCGACTTGTAAGGGATGAAGTGTCGATTCTTACGGATGGCGGGAGGTGTACAGTACTGATTCTACCCAGGAAAAGTGGGTGGTCTGCCTCTACCACAAAAAAATTGACCTTATATATAACCTTAATTGTGTTGAAAATGACGTAAAACACCATACAAACAAAGAAACAAACAAACAAAACGCTTGTTTTGTCGTACTCTTAATGGTGTGTTATCTTGTTTCTATGGCTTCTGCCAAGTCACTGAGTACTTGCATTGTGGATTTCTATGCTTTTTATATTCATATATACATGATCATCGATGTGTTATTCTTACATTGCCTATTAATGCTGCCATGTTTGTTAGAGAATACAAGCCTGTGTGTTTTTATTTATATATATTGTCCCGTTTTATTGTGATGACAATAGGATACTAGGGATGTTTAGGCCCCACAGAACCGGGTAAAAACCAAGCAGAGGACCTTTTTCCTCTGACATTTCCAAACCCTCTTGTCAACTCGTTTGTGTTTGTGATGTCACAGGCCTTGCGTCTTATTAACATTCTACTCTTCTACGCTACAATACATCTCCACTGTAAGGATCTGACAGGGGAATGTTTCCCCCTTTTGATACGCAGTATTCAGGGCAAATTTACAGAGTACCCACGGCCCGGGTACCAATACTCGCAAATTACATTATTTAGTATTCAGTACGTATAAAAAATAGGTACATGCCTTTAAACTATGTCTTTTATGTAAAACAAAACTGTTGAAATCCACAAAAATGGTAGGACATCATATTTAGATTTCATGATTGACCCCAAAACAGCAAAACGGTGAGATGCAACCTTTAATACAGTTTTAAATGTCCATTTATATAACATCTTCATAAAATTAGACGAATAAATAGCAAATTGGTTAATTGCTATGAAGAAATTCATTTTAAATATTATTCAGTACTCCGGTCTAAAATGAAGGAGTATTCAGTACCCAGTAATACTCGTGTGTGTGTGTGGGGGGGTGGGGGGGGGAAGGGGGGAACACCCCTGAAGCGTACACGTCAGATCGACCTCTCAAAATTGGTCAACATCTCGATCATCTTACAGCTGAAAAAATATATTGATAAAAATACAATGAATAATACGAAACAATTATTATTGTTTAGAAACACTGAAACTGTATCCCTGGAAATTTTGTCTCGTATTGCATTTATTCTATTTATGTCAATTTTATTTTTTGGAAAATGGAAACGAAAGGAGAAACGATTTAATTGGTTGCATTGGTTTATCTGCTCATGAATAATGATTAGATGATTCATTCACACGTTACCTCTAATGATCCTAGCGGAGAGCGAGTATCACGAAACTACGTTATTAACAAAAAATACAAGTGGTTCACAACTGTTTTCAATGGATAAACTTGTAACGTGTTTAAAAGAAGGAAATACCCATGTAAGATACATTATAATACATAGATTGTTCATTGGCCGAGTTTACAAAAACAATGCTTGACCGCAGTTTATGATAGGATATGTGTTACTATATTGGTAGTATGATAAGGAAATAATATTCAAGTGATCAGATCATCAGTCGTTTTTTTTAACAATGATGAGATGTTCATAATAAAAAAACACACACTCGTGAACAAAACCCTATGATTGAAACGTTTGCTTTAAAGGGACACATTGCAATTTTGAGATTTATTCAAACATTAAAATGGGTTAAAATGGGTTCCTCGATTCACTTATCCTGCATCATTTTGACTCTAAAACTGCCTGCATATAATTAAATAAAAAAATGAGATTTCAGTTTTCTTCACTATTTTACCAAATGTTTAAATATATTATTGGTGCAATATTATAAAAAGCAAGTAATATGTAAAAATAATTTGCTTTGAACTATTCTAACATTTAATATTAATGATTGAAAAAATGCAAGTTTAGAGAAAAATTAACGGGACACCGTGAGTTTTTAGAAAAATCAAGATTGCCATGTGTCCCTTTAAATGAAAATGTGGATTAATTATCTTGCTCAAGGATAAATAACGTGGCCGCGACGGAGGATCGAACCCACGACCTCTCGATCAGGAGTTCGGCGCTCTACCACTGGACCACACACTCTTACGGATGGCGGAAGAGATACAGTACTTGTCCTACTTAGGAATAAGTTGGTGGTATGACCTTTACTACAAGAAATTGACCGTCATACATAGCATAAAATGTATCAAAAATGACGTTAAACACCCTTCAATCAATCATTTAATCACATCAAAAGTAGGTGAAAGTCGAACAGAAAATGTAGCATTCACAGAACTGATTCAACAAAAAAGCACGATTTCAAAACAAACAACAATAACAACGGAAAGTAGAAACAACGTATGCAACATCACACATATAAAAGGATTGACAATAGGGATACCGCCTTAGAACGGTCATTGGCAAAACGGCCTCCGGGGTTTAAGCCTGTTTTTTGTGTGCACCAAACATCACTCGTGCCCTACTGTCATCCCAGTAAAACGGGACTGTGTAAATAAAGAAAGCTCCGCCATGCTATATCCTTTAACAAACTAGCTATAATTGGCAATAAAAGTATAACACAAACATGATCATGTATATATGAATATAACTAACAAAGCAAGTACTCAACGACTTGGCAGAAGCCTGATCAAATAACATCACGTACTGAGGTAAACATCCCTTCCGGGTTTAGGCAGACGTCAACAAAGGGTCAACACTACATCGGGTCATCGTAAAATCAAAGAGGAAAGCATAATGGTTAACTGTAAATGGGTCAACCAATAAGCATGCAGTGCGTTGCCAAACGATAGGGTCATAACCTCTTTGTATATACGTTTTAACACGTGTATTGTATGAAAGTTTTCATGACCAGGGATCTTACAAAGTTTGTAAATCACGTCACCATAGCCAGGTTGTGTGTGTCCTTGTAGCAGAAGAGTTCGTAAATTAATCACGTTTGTATTTTAAAATGAGATCAGAGTTGGTATGATAATACAATTTAGTAAAAGGTTGTTAGACTGTTTTGGTTACGATAGCCCCCAGACTGACTGAGTAGCTTTTTAGTTATACAAAGTGTTCAAATGTTCTTCAGTTCGACTTCAAGATCAAGAAAAACGAATGAGTTATGAAATATATACCCCATAAGATGGAGCTCGGGAAATATCCCCGTATACGTATGGAAAAATAAAACGATATCGAAATGAAAATAATTTCTCATTGTTTCATTTGTCGAGGTCAATAAATACTGAAAACGAACACAAACAAGAGAAACAAAATCAGCAGATTCGGTGTTATACTGAGTCTGTTCATGTCAACACAGCTCACGCCACCTAGCACCGACTAAGCGTTGCTTCACTTTATAGCCACACAGATTGGGTCCGAAGATCCCGAAGGACCGTCAAGTAATAACTTTTTCGTAGTCGTCGGGGCAACAGTATATCACTAAAAGAACGCTATATTGTGAATGTCAATACATACTGAAAAGAGGATCACTTGCAAGCAACGAACATAAGCAAGAGAGAAAGGTAGCAGACTCAGTAATATAAGGTGAAACACTTCTCCCGCCCTCTAGCATCGGTTTTAGCTGTATTCTACTTTAAAGGGACACACAGCAATCATGATTTTTTAAAAGCTCGCGGCGTCCCGTTAGTTTTTCTACATAAATTGCATTTGTTTAATCATTAATATTAATTAAAAGAATTTTATAATGATAATTGGTTTTGCATATTACTAACTGTTGATTACATTTCATCAATAATATATTCAGACCTATAGCAGAATAACGGAGAAAAATTGGAAAGTCAAAATTGTATTTAAATATATGCAGTCCAAATGATACTGGATTAATAAACCGAGAGGCCAGTTTTAATGCAAGATAAAGACTTCAAAATAGCCGTGTGTCCCTTTAAAGAGAGATAAGACTTACCTGGTACAGGGAATTACGTGCTAGGCAAGCTTTCCCAGGAAAGAGGCCCTTCCATTGCACTACGGTTGAGCTGACGCCTGCCTGGGGAATGCTTGCCTGGTACAGGGAACCCCGAGGCCCTTCCATTGCACTACGATTGGGCCCATCAGTCTTTATGTATATGTACAGTAAAATCCACGTGGTGTGGATGGTCACCCGGATGGCACTCGAAATTGTAAATAAATAGTTTTAAATGACTAAACCTACGTATGTGTAGAAGTGACTTATGAAAAAAAATAATAAAAAAAAATAAATAAAGAGAGATAAGACTCGAAGATCCGAAAGAATCAATAAATAATAACAATACTGATTCACACTTCAAACCTGAGAATATAAAAGTATTTTAACCCAGTAATGGGAATAACAAAACAAGAGGCCCAGGGACATCAAAGCGCCCACCTGACATGAGTGTAGAGGGGAAGATGAGGTTTACGGAGGGTTTGGTACACAACAATTATGGTGTAAGATTATTCTAAGACAAAGTGTAAATATTAGTTGTGTTAAGAAGAAGAGGCTTGTACAAGGATATAAACGTTTTTTTTTAATTAATAATGCGCCACTTTTAGATCGTCACCATTCAGATTTTTTAAAATAGTTTTCCTATGTAACTTTATGTCAACCTGTGATCCTGGGGATTGGACCAATGCTAGTTTAACTTATTTATTTTACATCGATTGTAACGAAAGCTCTCCGAACTTATTTTAATCACTCTCGATGTATTCCTGGATATAACCAGTACTAAGCATGTCATGCTTAGGGACACACCACATATAACCATGGCGGGGATCGAAAACGGTTGGTACAACTTTGCTTAAATACCGTCAGATAAATCTACATTTATCATATCAGAACCCTATGTATGCATTGTGCTTTCAGAGATTTTGCAAGTTTGTCTTATGTAACTCTATGTAAAAATGTCGGGTCAATTTTGACTCATGGGTTATTATTTGTAAAACTTGATGAAGTAAAACTTGATGGGAGAGAGAGCGCATGCGCGAACGGAAGTAAAGTTTTCATCTAGTCGAGAGATCTAAGAATAATAATTAAAGTTTAAATATATTTATAAGTGTTTAATCGGGTAAACTTATGTGTGAATAGTAACTTTATATTACATTGCTAATTTCTATACTACAAAATATGTCTGGCTAAACTCTGTTTAGCTACGCACGCCCCTCGACCACTGTGTACCCCAGCAGGAGAAAATGGCGGACTCTTCGAATCTCCCGAGGAGAACTGATTATACATTATGCCAGTCATTCTTGGCTATTATTGCCTTTTCTGTGAACATTTTCCAAAAAAAATGATAACCCAGCTGATACCCACATCGCTGCAATTGCCATCGGTCTGAAAGAAACAAAGCTGAAATTCTTCAATCACTTTGATAAAGAATGCAAACCGAGAAGTACATGTACCATAAACATGCATATTTTCTCCCTACTTATTGCCCTATCAGGAGACATTCAAATGAACCCTGGACCAGGAAACCGCCCTGTATTTCCCTGCGACCTATGTGAGCGACCTATAAACTGGTCCCAGCAGGGAGTATGCTGTAATAACTGCAACAACTGGCATCACCGGTCTTGTGAAGACATAGACACGAAAGAGATGGAATGCCTGGACAGATCTAGTGTAATTTGGTTTTGTTGTAAATGTGACAGTTTTTAAAAACATAGACAGCTTTACTTTCAACAGCTTCGAACTCTATACAACAAATATATAGTATTCCCAGATGACTATATCATTCATAGAAACGACAGAGGGTCAAGAGGAGGAGGTGTAGTCACCGCTGTTAAAACAGAGCTGATTGCTGAGGAACAACCCATGCTAGTAACTGACTGTGAAATATCCTGGTGCAAAATAATAGAGACTTATAATTGGGATCGTTTTACATGCCCCATCGAAATATGAAAGACATTATCAACCTAGGTCACTCACTGGAAAAACTCTCTGAATGGAACAAAAGCAAACATATACTCTTAGCCGGTGATTTCAACTGCCCAGATATCAGTTGGGATAATGTATCTGTCAATCCAGGATCATCAGACAGAGAGGTACAACAGGCCTTTATTGACCTTTCGGTGGAACACGGACTCAGCCAGATGCATGAGAAACCCATTACTAACAACCCATCCCTGGTAGAGTCATCAAAAAGTGTCCCTGGAATTAGTGATCATGCCATGGTTGTCACCGACTCTGACACCACACTATATAAAGCAGAAGCCTCGGAAGTGTTACATCTACTCGAAGGCAGATTGGGATAAAATCTTCTCCGAAACAGAATCATTGTCCGACAAAGTTACAGAACTACATAACGCTGGCGAATCTGTACAGACCCTATGGGATAAGCTCAAATCGACAATTACATAAATCATCGATAGAAATATACCCTCAAAGTTCATAAAAAAAACCCAGCTCTGTGCCTTGGTTCAATAGAAAACTGAAAAAAAGTGATGAAACGGAAATCGAGACTATTCAATCATGCAAAAAGGTCGAAGCAGTGGACGTCTGAAATAAATTATCCAAGATGGACTAGACCAAAATAACACGAAGCCCTACTGGAAATATGTAAAGTCAAAAAAACAAGACAACATCGGCATCCCTCCGCTAAAAAGGAGCGGCCATCTCGTAAAGGACAAGAAGGGAAAAGCAGAAATACTTATAACGCGGTTCTGTTCAGTTTTAACCAAGGACACTATTAGAACTCTACCTACTGTTAAGAATACATGTAAACATGCCCTTCCAGCACTTGTTATCACAACACCAGGAGTGGAGAAACTCTTAAGAAATATTAATGTCTCCAAGGCATCGGAACCAAACAACATCGCCGACATAATGTTAAAAACTTGCGCTAGTCAGCTTGCACAGGGTTTGTGTGTTATATTTCAGAAGTCGGTGGACTCTGGCGAACTACCAACAGATTGGATCAACGCACATGTTGCACTTGTTTTCAAAAAAGGAGATTCCATGCAGCTGAAAACTACCGTTCAGTGTCACTGACCTCGGAGTAGCCTGCAAGATCTTAAAACACATCATATGTAAACATATCTTAAATCATCTGGAACTCACTAAATTAAACCATGGCTTCAGATCCGGATTCTCCTGTGAGACACAACTTCTGACCACAGTAAATGATTTTCTAAACAACAACGACTTGGGCCTACAGACAGACATCGCCATACTAGACTTTTTTCGACACGGTACCTCATAGACGACTGTTGCACAAATTGTAAAGTTACGGCATAGAAGGCCCTATTCACCAGTGGCTAACCACATTTCTCACACAGCGACACGTGAGAGTTGTCGTAGATGGAGAAAGTTCATCGCCAGAGGGAGTCGACCCAGGCGTACCACAAGGAACAGTCCTGGGTCCGCTCTTATTTCTTTGTCATATTAAGTCAAATCAACAGTGCGTTTATTCGCAGATGACTGCCTCCTGCACAGGACTATCAAAACCATGCAAGACCTCATCACTCTTCAAAAAGACCTACATGGCCTGGAAATATGGGCAGAACAATGGGGAATGAACTACAACGCAAAAAAATGTTATATAATGAGCTTAAACAACAAGTCATCACACTTTTATAGCCTAGACAAAATCCTAGACAACCATATTCTTCAACAAGTTGCTGAAACCCCTTACTT
Source organism: Cyrtodaria siliqua (assembly GCA_037043455.1). Classification (NCBI taxonomy): domain Eukaryota; kingdom Metazoa; phylum Mollusca; class Bivalvia; order Adapedonta; family Hiatellidae; genus Cyrtodaria; species Cyrtodaria siliqua. The sequence goes on from JAWPHD010008790.1 coordinate 11,546, forward strand.
AGGCCTTACACTATCACAGGATATGAAATGGGGACCGCACATACAGAAACTTACCAAGAAGGCTAACTCTACCGTAGCATTTCTTCGCCGGAATTTGCGTTCTTCGCCGGAATTTGCGACACTGTCCGGAATCGTGCAGACGTACAGCATATATATCCTTAGTCAGATCTAAGCTGGGATATGGTGCCATAGTATGGGACCCCTAGTACATGGGCGACATAGACAAACTCGAACGAGTATAACTCCCGTCAGCGAGGTTTATTACTGGAGACTAAAAATCCAGAGAAGAGGCCTGCATTACCAATATGCTGAAGAAGCTTGACCTTCCCCCACTGCAACAACGCAGAACCATGTGTAGACTGATTTTCTACTAAAAGGTGGTCGAGGGGTTAGTGCCTCTTAAGTCAGTCAGACCTAAACGACATATAAAAACTAAAACATTCTCACACTTTCAAACATATAATTTAGTAAGATAGACAAGTTACAAATAATGATAGATGTTTTGTAGTAGTGAGTAGTGCATCGCAAAAGTGAACAATTAAAAATCTTTTTCTTCATCAAGACAACTGTGGAGTGGAACCATCTGGACAAGAGCGTAGTGCATGCGCAGACAGTTGAGGGTTTTAAAACAGCCCTTCATAAGTGCTACTAACTTTATTAGTCGCTCTCTCTCCCAGCGTTTTATGCCGTAAAAGGCCCTTCGCTGTATCCAAACAGAAACAGAAACCATAAATTAAGGTAAATCATATCAGAACTCTACGCCTTCTACTTTCGGCGAAGAAGATTTTTTTAAGGTTACATCTATGTAACTCTACGTAACAAGATGCACGAGAGGGTCTGTGTACAAGGTAGTTATTAGTCCCCTACCGGTGTGTCACAAAGTCGCAAGGGGTCTAAAATTCGTTCCATTGTTTTACATATACAACTCGTTAAAGCAATAGAGCGATAATTTATTGGGTCCGTATGATCCTTTCCAGGTTTGGGGAATGGAATAACGATCGCTTCCCGTCAAGAATCGGGGAAGTTTCCTGTCACCAAAACCTTATTAAATATATCAAGAAGGGTAGAGAGACAGGTTTCAGGTAAATGTTTTAATAATTGATAATGGATATCATCAGGACCAGCTGATGTATCATGAGCCTTTTTAAGGGATTCTCGAAGTTCTTTCAGAGTGAACAGTTTATTGTATTTCTCCAAATGTTTTGACTTGAAATTCAGCTTCTTCTGTTCTTTTAGTTTCTTATTTTTCAGAAAATCTGGTTGACAATTTTCAGAAGAAGAGTTTTTGGGAAATGTTTCTGCCAAAGTGTTTGTAATATCTCTGACAGATGTTATATCTCCATTATCAGTTTTAAGATGATTTTACACAACTAGAATATCCTTGGATGAGATATTGGAATGAATATTTATGGGTAGGTAGCGTATATGAAAAGGAAGCTTGGGATTTTATTTGGGGTCACTTGGGTAAAGGTAAAGGTCACTGTTACTAAAAATAGAAAAACGATTTTTACTCAATAGCATTAGTTAGGAATGAGGTATTGGCCTGGAAATTGGTGTAGTTAGCTTATATTAAAAGCATTCGGGGCCACTGGGGTCAAGGTCAAGCTACTTGTATCTTGAAGAGTTTTATAGATACAAGTTTCATTTATGCCAAAACCCATCACAAATGTAATTCTCCTTCTAATGATAGCATTTTCTTTACTCTGCAATTTTAAACAAAAAAGGAGTTCAGCGGAAACGTGTACTATGTCAAACCTTAATTTTAAAGAGAAAAGCCAAAAATGATGAGATGTTTTTATCTTTAAACAGGTTTTTATACAACTTCTGATGTCGAAAACAATTTTTTTTATTATAATCCCATTTTGATATTCATTATGAATCTTTTGAATGAATTCTAATCAGAATCTATGAATAAATGAGAAAGGAGATAGAAGGAAAAGTTAAAGAAACTAATCCGCCAAATAACGTAAAACATACTCTACAAAACTGTTTATCAAAACACTTTTGCCAGCCTGGCAGGTGTTCATGTCATATAATGATGTATATGTGCCACTTAAAGGTATGTAGGTTTATTGTCAGGTTCTTAAAGTACCCGTCATTGAATATGCGTAAACGTTATTATGAGCTGGCAACTCTTAATTAATTCGATGCTTCAGTTTTGAGGGTTCGCCTGGCTAGTTAAAGCCGTTCATATTTTGTCTGTAGAGTTTGGATTCTCAAAATAGGTAAATTATATATATATAGATACCTCATCGTGAACAGGTTTAGAAACTGTGTACATATGTTGTAAAATGTTGCTGTTCTTCAGTTCATGTGCACATGTTGCTAGTAAATATTGTGATATGTTTAATACATATATTATATATAACATGTCTGCAATAAAATATTACTAAACTTAAGTAAGTGACTACCTGACAACATCCACAGCTAGGACCATATCATCCCATATATTGTACTTTACAAAGAAGTACATGGAGTCGTTCATTCTATAGCCGTCTACAGACATAGTTTCTTCTACAGGACAGTACCCATGTGGAACTCTCTCCCAGTCATCGAGGCTGAGAATCCCTCCATGGTATATTTCATGGGGGAGCTATCCACTCTCATTCGACGTCAAGGCCCAGCCTAGTTGCCAAGTAGGCTATAGGCCATGGCTCTGGAGTTATGTCGGCGGAGACATGAGTCTTTGTACCACCACGAAAGCCCGTTCAGTCCTCGATGGGTGAAAAGCGATTGTGGATACTTTCTTTTTAATATGTCTAACTTACCCCATTTATTATAATTTGGTTACATTCACCATTTGATCATTGCAGGCTTTCCAAATCTCCGGATGGTGAATTAGAAAGTTTGTATGTGTTGTAGTTACTGTAGGCCTCATTTATTTCGCTTTTATCTATCTATCATTTATTTTATTTCATCTTCTTTATATTACTGGTAAAAGCATGTCCGTTGTCCGTATAGTCATGGTCAAAGAGAGCCTGAAGGCAACTGCATATAAGACACTTGTCAGGCCCCAGCTCGAGTATTGCTCCACAGTTTGGTCACCGCACACATCTACATGCATTGACCAACTTGAATGTGTACAAAGACGAGCTTCTCGCTGCGTCAAACATGACTGTGCCAGAAATCCAGCGTAACAAATATGTTCAACTCCCTAAACTGGAGACCTCTTGCCCAAAGACGTATCGACCGTATCGACCAAAGACTGGTAATGCTAAATAACATCTTCCTAAACCACGTTGCCATCCCATGTGAAGATAATATAAAATTAAGTCCCAGACCTAGCCGTACATCCCACTCATTAGCACTTAAACAAATCCAAACAAGTACTGACTATTATAAATACTCGTTCTTCGCCAGAACCATAGTCCATTGGAATGCTCTACCTCAAAGAGTAGTAAACCTGCCCCCCAGTGCATTTGGCCTGGCTGTTAGCCATGTCAATCACATGTCTCCCTTAAAAGCATGGCCTATCTTCGGTTAACCTGTTTTTAACACTGTATAATATTTCTAATTTTATCCTTAACGTTAGCTTTATTTCAACTAACGTCTTGTCAGTTGACGCGCGTCAAATCTAGGTCCCCAGCAGGGGTTTGACTAATTGGAAGATAGAAGATGACTGTTAACGCGCATATTTATATGAATACGTAAAACGCTTTACCTGAAAGTTTTAGAAATGTTTAACCAGTTCAAAACATTAATGTAAATGTGCAGTTGTATCTTGTTTCTAATAATAAATATAAGCAACAGCCAGAACAAAATACCTATCTTATCCTGTTTTACATAGTCATTAAGATTGTATTATTTAATTAATCGGGGCGTCCGTGGCCGAGTGGTTAACGTCTCTGACTTGAAATCACTTGCCCCTCACCGCTGTAGGTTCGATCCCTCAGGGGCCTAGGAATCTTTATGTGAGGAAGCTATCCAGCTGGCTTGCGGAACGTCGGTGGTTCTACCCAGGTGACCGCCCGTGCACGAAAATTGCCCGGAGGGGCACCTGGGGTCTTCCCCCACCAATGGAAGCTGGAAAGTCGCCATATGACCTTAGCTGTTGGTGCGACTATAAAATCGAATTCAATTTAATGAATCTTCCGTTCCGATGAATTTAGGTGTTTCGTTTCAGTTCCGGTCCGTTCCGATGAATCCTATCCTCCGGAAAATAATGATTGATCCCTTAATTATGGCGGAAGTTGATAGTCCTTGGGTAAAATAGGTCCGAGATAAAGTCAACATAAGCTCAATTTAAGACATATTTTCCAGATATTTTGCATATTATAAGCAAATATAATATTATCTTAACATATTTGTTGATAAATTGCGCAAACTAAAGGTAAATTGCGCAACAATCCGTGGCAAATGTGACATCAGTTTGAATTAAAAGTGGGAGGGGTAATATTTTCTAATATGTCGATTATTTGTACGAGTATATTATAAATGTCTGAGAGGTAGATTTACTTGCTTTTGGAACTTTATTCATTGATTAAATTTGTAGTTTATTCGCAGGATTTATTTTTCTTTTCCATTCGTAGATGGGAGATTTCAATACGTAGATGGGAGAAATCATTGTTTTTTTTGGGCCGCTTATTAAACTATAAAACATATTCTTTATTTTGTCAAACTATAAAAAACATTCTTTATTAGAATATACGATATATTCTATTCTGTTAGCATATTAGCTAATCGACTATATATAATGTTAATATAGGCATGCATTATAACTTTACTTGATTCCGTAGATATGTAGAGCACCTGGCTCGGGTTTTGAGTTAAAAGCTGGGAAGGAGGTAAATGGTCATTAAGAGTTGATGCCAATTCCTTGTACATCACATAGAATCACATTGAATTATATAAGGAATGTGCGAAATCATACGACTAAAACGTTTCTAAGTATTTCTTCACAAGTTTTGCAATACAGGGCTGTCTCTAATAGCCGGCAGCCGGCTATATTCGCCGTCTGTTTTGAATTTCAAGCCGGCTGTAACAATTATTTTTTTAAATCAGTATCAAATATTATGTAATTATTTCATCATCCGAAAGAATCGTGAAATAACTAAAAATTCTAACCTTAATTAGTACCAAAAACAGGAGATTGCATGTAATTACTACGACGAACCCTGTGCTTATCCACGAGGGAGAATGCCCGCGGACCCACTGACAACCTCTTTTGCTTTGCTCGAATCAAGGTAGTCAGCTGTTTCAAAAATAAGAGACAGCCCTGCGATATGAACTCTTTATATAACATTCTAGGTAGTAGGGACAAAAAGTAGTGGAGTATTTTCAGGGTAACAAGCTTAAATAATGTTTGTTTTATTCACTTTTCCATTACACAACACCAATTTACAAACAGTCCATTCATCCTTTGATGTAAACACACTTATACCGGTAATCCTTTTGAAAATGTTCACTGACCATTCACTGAACAATAGTTAGTATGTACTTCTATCTGGATACTGATTTTGTGTTCATAACAAAGGAATATTGAGAAAGATAAAATATGTTTTGATGAACTTCATATAGATGTATTTTACTATATCGTGTCACTACTACATGTGCCTAGGTTGTTGTATAAAGATTTATATTGCAGATGTTGTTGAAACATACTAAGACATGTGTTAGTTCTATAACTTTGCAGATTTCCATTATAATTCATGTGATTAACAAATGCAAGTTATGAACCTTAATACATTATCCCTTTTTGTCTCACCCATGATAGTGGGTAGCGAAAAATAGCAGTTGTTTTCCGGCGGCCTCCGCATTTTAATTCAACTATTGTGGCAGTGGCGGATGCATTTTAAATCAACTATATCTCAACAACTGCTGCTCGAATTTTTCTGAAACTTTGTCAGATGCTTTGTTGGGTCAAGGGACATCACGTAATGCCAACATTACCAAGGTCAAGGTCATATTTTGCATTATTTTCTCAAAACTTAACCTTGGTTAGGTAACTTAATCTCAGTTAACTGTATGTGATTGCCTCATTTTCTTTGTTTGATACTTGGTCATGTATTGTTGGCATTGGTGGACATTAATGAACGACAAAAATTATCAAGGTCAAGGTCATATTTTGCTTATTTTCCAAAACTTAACCTTGGTTAGGTGTAACTTAACCTCAGTTAACTTTATGCGATTGCCTCACTTTATGTCTTTGATACTTGGTCATGTGTATTGTTGGCATTGGTGGACATCACTGAACGACAAGAAATACCAAGGTCAAGGTCATATTTTGCGTTATTTTCCCTAAACATCACTTTGGTTTAATATGTAAACTTTTTCTGATAACTTCATTCCATTTACCTTCTCCTACTTTTCATACTTCATCGATTTTGTGGTTTTATATATTCCTACCGTTTCAGATACGGTTTTCCTAAGTGGGGGAGACACCCTCAGACCGAGGTCTTGTTTTAAAAAGCATAAGGGGATATTGTAAACACCACTGTTTGGGAACGTTGCCTGTCCTTTACCACATCTCCTCTTAAACCACTGAGCAGATTTCAACCAGATTTAATGTATTACTTCCCCAGATGATAACTGCGCGCTAGAGCAACATTATTTTTTTCTCTGCCCAAGGGGCCCACATTGGGGTTCAAGATATCGAATACACTCAAAATTCAACTACACTGTGCTTTTCCAAAAAAAAATTACAACTTGGTATATTATATACTCATCTATGAAAGATACATACATGTATCAAACAATTGTATTATTTCAAAATCGGAAGTCTGTCAAAGGCTTGGTTCAGGGCTCTGGGAATATTTTTAAAATCCACTTGCCCTGCCCATAATGTCACTTGCCCCAAATTGAAAAGTCACTTGCCCCATAATTAAGCCCTTGTCAACATGTCAACAACGTTTGAGTTGAATACTATTCTATTCATGTTTTTTTTATTGTCAAAAATTCTGAGATGATTTTTAATTGTAACATTAATGCCCTATGCAAGCACTATGCAAGCTATATGTTGTTAACCATTAGGTCAGACAGTGGTTTGTCTCTAATTTCATTTTCTGTATAGACTACATGGAAATAAATCAGCGAGTTGGTGGGGAGCAGGGCTGTGGTGGAGGTAATCTGGGGTCATTTTTTTCTTAACCGTTAATGATATGATTATACCATATCACATTATTTCCTTTTATGTAACCCGGGGCAAGGGGTGTCAAAAGGTCAAATATACAATAAACAACAATTGCAGTGTCATTGTTTTCAGTTCTTTGATTGCTTGAGTGATATTTAACACTCTAAATATCATTATCTGTTATTACAGGAGTGATAGATGTCGGACGGTCTGCAGTATGCACACATTAGGGATATACGCCCTTCTCAGAAGAACCTGAATGTGCTCTTCATCGTATTAGAAATAGGTCAGTACCAACACCTTGATCCAAAGGTCGTAGGATAGAGATTCTGCTGCGTAACTTTCATTTAGATGGCCTTGACCTCCGTGGCTGGGCTAGTAAAGATGCTGCATCTAAAACCAGTGTTTTTTTTATGCCTAATTTGGGGCCGTTATTCGGCCCCATTCACAATGCCGAAAAGTATACTTTTATCACAATTATATCCAAAAAATTCACAATCTGAAATTTTTTTTATATTTTTTTTAGGGTAAATACAGACTAGTAAGGATACTAGTCTTAATATACGCTGGTGTTAAAACTAGTCTGTATTTACCAAAAACAAAACTTAAAACCAAGGGATATTAAACTGTGAAATTAAAAGTGAAAAAAGTTTCTTTTTCTTTTGTTATAATATTCCACAATTTTCACAATTTCTAGAAAAATGCCGCTATTTTTCACAATGGCACAGGCGCAGGCTGCATTCACAAAACACATAAAAAAAACACTGAAAACTTTCTCGGCTCTCAACGCTGCGGGTTCGAATCTCACTGGGAGCTAGACTTGTAAGTGAGAAAGTTTCTATTCTTATGGATGGCGGGAGGTATATATATAGTACCCAGGACCAGGTTTTTTTCTCTAAGAATTGTGAACGACTCCCTAGCCCCGCCGTTTTGTGGGGAAAAGAAGCGTGATAAGTGTCTGATTTGTGAAAAAAGTATTGAAAGATTAATTGTTAAAAGCAATATTACTCGGTACATGCATACATTTTGTGGGAGGAGGACACTATAAAACAAATGTACAATTATTCAGCATAATATGTTACATTTTAGATAAAACTTTCTAATGTAAATGTATCCAAATCAAAACAATATTGAGAAAGTTAGATGGGGAAATCATGTTTTTTTGTGTTTTTTTAATTGTGAAAAAAATTGGCCACAAACAATTGTGAAAAAAAGACCAATTTTGAATTGTGAAGTAGCCGTATTTCTTCCCCTGTTTTAGAAGGTAAAAAAACCCTGCACGATGTACAAGTAGGTGGTCTGCCTACAGCTACACCACTAAAAATGTGACTGTCATACCTAGGCTAGCATTAAATGTGTTGAGAAATGATGTTAAACACCAAGCAAGCAAACAAAGACTCCATATAAATATATTCTCTAAATCATAATATTCTATATTCATACAGGAGCACCAACAAGAACCAAAGACAACCACACAGTACGGTCATGCAAGATTGCCGACAAGACCGGCAGCATAAATATCTCGATATGGGATGACATCGGTGACCTTATTGTGACTGGCGACATCTGTCGCCTTGTCAAAGGGTGAGCATTACCTTGTGCTTGCATACATGTTAAAGGGTCTGGAGGTAATCTGGAAGAATTACGATTCCAAAGGACTAGGTATGATAAGGGACAAAATTGGCCCCCAATTTATTGCACACGTTTTGAATATCTAATTTAGCTACAAATGAACTGAATCCATATTAAACTCATTACAAGTACGTTTGAAGACTCTAAATGAGTTTAAGAGCCTCACAAACAAGGCCTTTTCTTTCAAAAAATGACATTTTTGTTCATTTTCAGCAGTTTTCGATCAGTTTTTGGTCTTGGAAATACAGAGCGCACCCTCGAGCACAGCTGATTTTTTGTTGAAACAGGTACTTGATAGGGATGCATCATCAGCCAAAAAACTGTGTGTGCTCGGAGGATCAAAATATTGCCCAGAAAAGTCCAAAATCTACAAAATATAACAAAATTATCCAAAATACCATTGTTTGAGACCCTGGTTAATACTTCTAGATAAATATAATAAATAAAAATGTATTTTGAAGATAGAATATGATCAATTTACTTCAACATGCACAAAGATTATATGTAAATATTATTTTTTTGCATTTTGAATATATTGGGGGCCAAAATACTCTCTTATCGTACCTTATCCTTTAAATAAAATGTGTCTGTAATCATACCGAGTTTCAGTTTCATAAATTTAGTGATTTGAAATAAATGATCGCAAAGAAGTGAGTAGTCTACATAAAAAGACCAAACAACACAGAGAGCATCAGCATCTCAATATATAACTAAGTTAATGGTTAATGTTTGGAGACGAGCGCCTGCAGCACCCATACCCTGCCAAAGAGCATGGACTGTCAGCGGCGTAGCATGGCATACTCGAATACTCAAGTGAGTAACATTGAAAAATTGAAAAATAAATGAACGCAATAAGTCTTTAAAACAATGAATTAAAAGTGACGGTAGAAGGATATTGTGCTGCCCCCTCCCACATCAGTGAGTATGTTGGAAAATGGACATGCTACGCCCCTGACTTGTCACACATATCAGAGTCCACACTCCGTCCAGCTCTGCCCCAGACCTTAGACTTAAGAAGACTTCAGAAAGTTGACATTGATCTCTGTCATTGAACTCTTTGTGGAGCGCTGTAGTCTAGTGGTAGACTGTTGGACCCATGATCCAAACGTCATGGGTTCGATCCCCGCCATAACCATATGCGTTGTGTCCCTGAGCACGACACTTTATCTGCATTGTTTAGTACTGGTTCTACCCAGGAAATCGATCAAGAAGTACCTTAGAAGCGAATAGCTTACAAAAAGGTATAGAATACTGTATAGAATACTGTAAGTCAGGTTATAGATCTATGACTCCATCCCTGAAAAATAAGAATCTTATCTCTTATCTTCGCTGAAAACTTCAGACTGTTCCCAGACATCAAACTCTGCCCCACTTGTCAGAGTTCAGACTTGGTCCCAGAAAGCAGTCCCACCGGACCCACAGATGGCAAAATAAGGCCTATTCAGTATTGACTCTGCCATTAGAACCCAAGATACCATCTTCTATCAGATTTCTGTCTTGAATTTCAAACTCCGGAAACTTAGAATTATATCTCTAGCGCTTGTTTGGTCAGAGTTACGGGACCGAGAATGAGAGTTATGGCAAACACTATTACTTATAGATTCATTCAAGTCAAATTCAAAGTTTAATGACAACAAATGCTGGCCATACTTATTGCACTAATAAAATAAACACTGCCGCTAGTATACCCTGCTTTGCACCGTTAACGGTCAAACACATTTTGTTGGAATGTGTAGACTTTGATCCTATGCATCAAAGGTACTACAATGTTAATACTATGACCGAGTTATTTAATACTATAGATTTTAGTCTAGTTTTAGATTTCCTGAAGGAAGTCAAGACTATATAAATCATTATAATATGTTATTGTATATATTTACTTCTTTATATACCCGTTTTCGGGCATTTGTTGATATACATATATAGTTTATATTACTACCATATCATACCTTACATGTAAATAGTTTTATCTTTATATATTTACATTAATTTTTAGCTCTACTGATCAGAGATCAGCAGAGCTTATGCCGTGGTGCGGCGTCCGTCGTCCGTCCGTCCGTCCGTCTGTCTGTCCGTAAACTTTTATTTGTAGCGACTTCACAGCTGAAACTACTGGATGGATATTCATGAAACTTTACAGAAATGTTGCCCATAAAGTCTAGTTGATCCTAGCAAAAATTCATGTTGATGTGAAATCCAAGATGGCCGCCAAAGCTAAAAATAGAGTTTTAAAATACAAGTTTGTAGCGACTTCTTCTTGAAAACTATAAGTGATATTGATATGGGACTTTTTCTAAAATGATCAGCATGACATGATGTTGATCCTAGTCAAAAATCGTTTTGATTCAACGTTAAACATGGCTGCCAGTGGCCATCTTTGTTTACATAGAGTTATATAGTAAATGTCCGTAAACTTTTATTTGTAGCGACTTCACAGCTGAAACTACTGGATGGATATTCATGAAACTTTACAGAAATGTTGCCCATAAAGTCTAGTTGATCCTAGCAAAAATTCATGTTGATGTGAAATCCAAGATGGCCGCCAAAGCTAAAAATAGAGTTTTAAAATACAAGTTTGTAGCGACTTCTTCTTGAAAACTATAAGTGATATTGATATGGGACTTTTTCTAAAATGATCAGCATGACATGATGTTGATCCTAGTCAAAAATCGTTTTGATTCAACGTTAAACATGGCTGCCAGCGGCCATCTTTGTTTACATAGAGTTATATAGTAAAAACTTGTAGCGACTACTTCTCTGAAACTACTTGGCGGATTGTCATGAAACTTTACAGGAATGTTGCTCTTGATGTCTAATTGATCCTAGAAAAATTTCAGGTCGGCCGGAAATTCAAGATGGCCGTCACAGCTAAAAATAGATTTTTAAAAAATAAGTTTGTAGCGACTACTTCTTGAAAACTATAAGTGATATTGATATGGGACTTTTTCTAAAATGATCAGCATTACATGATGTTGATCCTAGTCAAAAATCGTTTTGATTCAACGTTAAACATGGCTGCCAGCGACCATCTTTGTTTACATAGAGTTATATAGTAAAAACTTGTAGTGACTACTCCTCTGAAACTACTTGGCGGATTGTCATGAAACTTTACAGGAATGTTGCTCTTGATGTCTAATTGATCCTATCAAAATTTCAGGTCGGCCGGAAATTCAAGATGGCCGTCACAGCTAAAAATAGATTTTTAAAAAATAAGTTTGTAGCGACTTCTTCTTGAAAACTATAAGTGATTTTGATATGGGACTTTTTCTAAAATGATCAGCATGACATGATGTAGATCCTTGTGGAAAATTATTTTGATTCAACGTTAAACATGGCTGCCAGTGGCCATCTTTGGTTACATAGAGTTATATAGTAAAAACTTGTAGCGACTACTCCTCTGAAACTACTTGACGGATGTTCATGAAACTTCACAGGAATGTTGCTCTTGATGTCTAGTTGATCCTAGAAAAATTTCAGGTCGGCTGGAAATTCAAGATGGCCACCACAGCTAAAAATAGATTTAAAATAAATAAGTTTGTAGCGACTACTTCTTCAAAACAATAAGAGAAATTGATATGGGACTTTTTCTAAAATGATCAGTATGACATGATGTTGGTCCTTGTCGAAAATTGTTTTGATTTGACCTTAAACGTGGCTGCTTTGTTTACATAGAGTTATATAATGAAAACTTGTAGCGACTACTTCTTTGAAACTACCTGACGGATTTTCATGAAACTTCACAGGAATGTTGCTCTTAATGTCTTATTGATCTTAGCAAAACTTCAGGTCGGCCGGAAATTCAAGATGGCCGCCACGGTTAAAAATAGATTTTCAAAAAACAAGTCTGTAGCGACTACTTCCTGAAATCAAAATCAATCAGTAGAGCTTCAAGGTCATTGACCTCTTGTATAGTAAAAACTTGTAGCGACTTCTCCTCTGAAACTACTTGACGGATGTTCATGAAACTTCACAGGAATGTTGCTCTTGATGTCTAGTTGATCCTAGCAAAATTTCAGGCTGGCCGGAAATTCAAGATGGCCGCCACGGCTAAAAATATATTTAAAATAAATAAATTGTTAGTGACTACTTCTTGAAAACTGTAAGTGATATTGATATGGGACGTTTTCTAAAATGATCAGCATGACATGATGTTGATCCTTGTCGAAATTTATTTTGATGCGACTTTAAACATAGCAACTAGCGGCCATCTTTGTTTACATAGATTTATATAGTAAAAACTTGTAACGACTACTCCTCTGAAACTACTTGACGAATTTTTATGAAACTTCACAGGAATGTTTCTCTTGATGTCTAATTGATCCCAGAATTTGTTTAGGTCTGCCGGAAAGTCAAGATGGCTGCCATGGCTAAAAACAGATTTTTAAAAAAAGTTTGTAGCGACTACTTCTATAAAACTATAAGAGATATTGATATGGGACTTCTTCTAAAATGATTATCATGACATGATGTTGATCCTTATCGAAAATTATTTTGATTCAACATTAAGCATGGGCGCCAGTGGCCATCTTTGTTTACATAGAGTTTGTATAGTAAAAATTTGTAGCGGCTACTCCTCTGAAACTACTTGACGGATTTTCATGAAACTTCACAAGAATGTTGCTCTTGATGTCTAGTTGGTCCTAGCACAATTTCAGGTCCCCCGGAAATTCAAGATGGCCACCACGGCTAAACATAGATTTTTAAAAACAAGTTTGTAGCGACTACTTCTTGAAAACTGTAAGTGATGTTGATATGGGACTTTTTCTGAAATGATCAGCATGACAAGATGTTGAACCTTGATGAAAATTATTTTGATTCAACATTAAACATGGCTGCCAGTGGCATATTTTTATGAAACTTCACAGGAATGCGGATCTAGCTATCAAAATCTATCAGTAGAGCTTCAAGGTCATTGACCTCTTGTTAATTAACCCTTCATTTCTTCATAATTTTTCTATTTTTGCGCACAATATGACCTATCTATGCCGTAAAACACCATTCATTCATTCATTCATTCTAGTTTCACTTCAGACGTGCCTCCACTGGGCAGCAAACCCACACGGAGTAGAGGTCTTTGGCTTTAGATCTGCAGACCTCTACTCAGCGCAAGTCACTCCCTGTCTGAAGGAAATTTTTATCCTTCATCTCATCTCCCTCTGAGGTTGCCATCCCAATATTACCTAATATAATGTATTGACAGAATTAAAACCGCATGACATTAGCTGTGTATGATTGCTTTACAGGTACACAAATATCTTCAAGAACTGTTTGACGCTGTATGCAGGGAAGAATGGTGGCATCAACAAAATCGGAGAGTATGTATTTCTCTTCTTCTTTTTTTCCTTCTTCTTGGAGTATGCATTTCTTGTTGTTGTTATTGTTCTTCTTATTTTCTTCTTCCAATTTTGATAATTTTTTCACTCATTTTCAAATTTCCTGATTTGGCAAGGAGAACCCATGTTTAAGTTTTGCTTTTCATTAGAATTTTTTTTTTTTACGGAAATACTTCTTGCCAAGTTGGTAACTTCTCTCACTGCAATTTCAAAAGTTCTGTACCTGGGATAGTAAAGATGCTGCATCTAAAACTTCCTCGTCTCTCACCACTGTGGGGTTGAATCCCATTGGGAGCTCGACTTGTCAAGTGAGAAAGTGTCGATTCTTACGGATGGCGGGAGGTATATAGTACTGGTTCTACCGAGGAAAAATGAAGCGGTCTGCCTCTACACAAAAAATCGACCGTCATAATTATATGGCCTAACACGTGCTAAAAATGACGTAAAACACCTTTCAAACAAACATTTATCATTCTGTGACTCTGAAAATGCCTCTCCTGACTTGAGTTTATAGTTGCTATATGTTCCAGATTCTGCATGCAGTTTTCTGAAACACCGAATATGAGTGAACCAAACCCAGAGTATGGAATTCAGGGTGGGCAAAAGCCGGTAAGTATTGGTTGAATTATCTTTGTGAAAAAGAAAAGAGAAAGAAAGACACCTAATTAAATCTTGTTTGTTGACACTTATTATGCTTTCGACACCTTTCTAGTTTCATGCAGGGCTTTTGAAAATACAGGCATACTATAAACTAGAGTTGCTTTAGGGACTCGTTTAAAAATTATGGAAATTTGAACTTACAGAGTTTGTTTAAAAAAACAACACTTGTCTTTATTGCCAATATCCCACCAGCGCTAGCAACAGGCACATTTTACAAAAGCTGTACACCGTTTCTAAGCCTACTGACGATACGGTATATATACTGAAAGGAAAAAGAAACGCGACACGGGAATTTCCGCTATATATTGTATGTACAATATGCTGCTGTTAATCGAATGGTACATGGCTACGTAGCGTAAGATCTTTCCTTTCGGAAAAAAGACTAAAACAACACGTAACACAGCAAATAGTATTCCTGCAAAGTTTCATTATTGACAAGAGTATGCGTTTGGCGCAAATTTAGGATGCACAATTTTGAAAACTCTTTACGTTAAATACAGTATTGAGGAACTTCAACATTTATGAATTTCTTGTTACGTGTACTGTCTGTGATTAAAACGTTTACAACATCACAGTTGTGTCCTTTCTCTAACTAACTACAACTTTTGTTTTCACAAAACATCTTGGGATTTCCTTGGAATATATATGGCATTAAGTGTGCAGTATATACAATATATAGCGGAAATTCCCGTGTCGCGTTTCTTCCCCCACCCCCCTTTCAGTATATATGATTCCAAACTATATAACTACAATATAAACTCCTTTAACGGCCAGGCAAATTATCACGCTATTGTTATCGATGCCGAAACATTGAATTATGAGTTTATTCAGTACAGGCGTTTTAAATCTAGAATTTTGATTGGCACACTTTTTTCTCTTTTTTTTGCTTCCAGTACTACGAACACATTTACCTGTCAGATGCTTCCCATTTTTAGCTCGACTGATCAGAGATCAGCAGAGCTTAAGCCGTGGTGCGTCGTCAGTCTGTCCGTCCGTGCGTCTGTCTGTCCGTAAACTTTTATTTGCAGCGACTACTCATCTGAAACTACTGGATGGATATTCATGAAACTTAACAGAAATGTTGCCCATAAAGTCTAGTTGATCCTAGCAAAAATTCATGTTGATGTGAAATCCAAGATGGCCGCCAAAGCTAAAAATAGAGTTTTAAAATACAAGTTTGTAGCGACTACTTCTTGAAAAATATAAGTGATATTGATATGGGACTTTTTCTAAAATGATCAGCATGACATGATGTTGGTCCTTGTCAAAAATCGTTTTGATTCAACGTTAAACATGGCTGCCAGCGGCCATCTTTGTTTACATAGAGTTATATAGTAAAAACTTGTAGCGACTACTCCTCTGAAACTACTCGACGGATTTTCATGAAACTTTACAGGAATGTTGCTCTTGATGTCTAATTGATCCTAGCAAAATTTCAAATCTGTCAGAAATTCAAGATGGCCGTCACAGCTAAAAATAGATTTTTAAAAAATAAGTTTGTAGCGACTACTTCTTGAAAACTATAGGCGATATTGATATCGGACTTTTTCTAAAATGATCAGCATGAGATGATGTTGATCCTTGAAAATTATTTTGATTCGACGTTAAACATGGCTGCCAGTGGCCATCTTTGGTTATATAGAGTTATATAGTAAAAACTTGTAGCGACTACTCCTCTGAAACTACTTGACGGATGTTCATGAAACTTCACAGGAATGTTGCTCTTGATGTCTAGTTGATCCTAGAAAAATTTCAGGCCGGCCGGAAATTCAAGATGGCCGTCACAGCTAAAAATAGATTTTTAAAAAATAAGTTTGTAGCGACTACTTCTTGAAAACTATAAGAGATATTGATATGGGACTTTTTCTAAAATGATCAGTATGACATGATGTAGGTCGTTGTCGAAAATCGTTTTGATTCGACGTTAAACATGGCTGCCAGTGGCCATCTTTGTTTACATAGAGTTATATAATGAAAACTTGTAGCGACTACTCCTCTGAAACTACTTGACGGATTTTCATGAAACTTCACAGGAATGTTGCTCTTGATGTCTAATTGATCCTAGCAAAATTTCAGGTCAGCCGGAAATTCAAGATGGCCACCACAGCTAAAAATAGATCTAAAAAAAACAAGTTTGTAGAGACTACTTCTTGAAAACTGTCAGTGATATTGATATGGGACTTTTTCTAAAATGATTAGCATGACATGATGGTTATTCGAGTCGAACATTTTTTTGATTCAACGTTAAACATGGCTGCCAGTGGTCATCTTTGTTTACATAGAGTTATATAATGAAAACTTGTAGCGACTACTCCTCTGAAACTACTTTATAGATTTTCATGAAACTTCACAGGAATGTTGCTCTTGATGTCTAATTGATCCTAGCAAAATTTCAGGTCGGCCAGAAATTCAAGATGGCCGCCACGGCTAAAAATAGATTTTCAAAAAACAAGTCTGTAGCGACTACTTCCTGAAATCAAAATCAATCAGTAGAGCTTCAAGGTCATTGACCTCTTGTTAGTACTTGATGTGGAACCTATATATTACGAAAGAGTTTACATGTCCAAAAAAATAATGTTCTGTCAGTGTGAAACCAGGAATCAATAAACAGCTAACACGTTTACTGCATATTTTCAGGATCAACAGTCAAACCAGAGAAAATCTCCGACAGAATTGGAAAACAACCAGCAAAATATTATGACAGGGCTCAACAACCCCGGTGGACGAGGCTCTC
This sequence comes from Cyrtodaria siliqua, assembly GCA_037043455.1. NCBI lineage: Eukaryota > Metazoa > Mollusca > Bivalvia > Adapedonta > Hiatellidae > Cyrtodaria > Cyrtodaria siliqua. The sequence goes on from JAWPHD010008790.1 coordinate 28,974, forward strand.
CCCCAGTGAGGCCTAACTTGGGTCAGCAAGGCTCTAGGCCTATGGGTATGTATGTAAAAATACACTAAAATATGCCTTCTGGTTGGTTGGATATATCTCATTCAGGTCAGCTGGGATCGAGCCATATGTCAGAGAAAGTAGGGTTACAGTGATGAATCTATGCTACTCTTCCCTACTCTACATGGCGCTAGGCAGTAGGTATAATTAATACATCTTTGACTACCATACCAATATGTCAAGGTCACTTTCCAGGAGAGTTGGACTTCAGTTTCGTCAATTTTGAACCAAAACCTTATTCATATACATTCTGGATTCAAAAGTAAAATTTTATAAGCAGTGTGATATTGCCATCTGTAATTGCTTCTTGCTGGTTTAAGCATGGTTCTATGTTTATGAATAAAGTAGGAACAATTATTACATGCCTTACTATAAATAGTAACACATTTTAGTAAAAAACTGTTCATCACTCCTTTCTCAACATCCATAATCGGCACACTGCGCCATTATGGAGTATGGAAAATCGGCACGGTAGCAACATACTTTCAACACGCGATGACGTCAACGTCATCAAGCAACACGACGTCAACCAAAAACGTCATAGTGGAGAGCTATAGAGTGGATGTTGAAATCTCATCTGCAGTTTTCACTGCTCAGGAAATACTGATTTCAAATAAGTCGACATAAATCATTATAGTGACAGACCTGGTTTTTAAAAACATACAAGGCAGAAAACTGATTTAAAATAATTTATTAATTTAACATAATTCCTTCATTTGCAAAACTTAGGCTACTTATTTGTTTAAATTGTACCATTTGGTCTCCATTTATAGTAAGGTATGTAATAAAAAGGCAAATATAAGCCCCTGGTGTGCCTTTTATCGATAATGGCACACCTAGTGCATGGCCCTCGGGCCATTAAGGCACATAACCGACAAAAGGCACACCACCGCCATATATTAACCTCTAAGCTTGGCCTACAGGTTGGATTGGCAAGGCTAAAGGATATGTAGAAATGTCTGCAGATTGTTTTTTAACGGCATACATGTACCTCACTTATTCAGGTTCTCAAATGGTTTTATTCACATACTAGTCTTTGTTAAGATCATCTGTGATGTTGTGTTTTTCCACTCTGAACCATATGACAATTACTTATTATATTAAAGGAGCCCTTTTATACCTCTTGTTTCTTGTTTATATTTATTACTGAACACTATATAAACACATTGCAACTCATTTTTTGGTGATATATCGCTTTCCGTGCTTTTTATCGCCAGTTAAAAAATCACCTGTTGACCGATACAATATCCGTATTCGCCTCCGGTTTATTTCCGCTGATTTCCGGTGTGTGACGTCACACAAAGTACCGCGCCATATCTGGCAGATTGACAACACAGACAGGTTCTCAATATTTTATTGAGATAACTTAGATCATACTTTCTTGAAGTATTAAAGGCAACTGTCACTGAAAGTATGAAATACATAGGGATGAAATTGTTTATTGACTGCAGACTCATTTCTGAGAAAAAGCTTGTTGCATCACAGAAGTTCAGGGATTTGCTCTCCTATAACATGAAGCCGTGGCTTTACGTTTTCTCTGACCTAAAAACATGTCTCCGAACGGCAAGAGGATTTTTTTAATGAACCGTCCTCCGACGTGCATACGCGTTTGACTTTTTAATGTGTGGATTTTCCGTAGAGATTCTCTGCCCTAGACATAAACTGATACATTGATTTTTATAAATGTACAACTTACCTAAAATGATCATTTGTTATCCATTTTAAACTAAAATGTTAATAATAAAAAAAACATGATTTGAAATACATTAGTTTAAATCTGTTATCTAGGTACTATGCACTGTTTGAACGGCAAAATACAGGTGTCAGTGTAGTGACGTCTTACAAGAAACGTTTACACACGGTCTGAAATTGTCCACACGTTTTTTGGTCAAACGCAAGTCACATGGTGCATAATGTAAACGTCTTTTTGTAACAAACCCAGATGTCAAATAAATGAGACTAACTTATTGCATACTTTCATAGTTTGTCTTTGTTGTTTGTGTTTATTAACATATCACTTATTATGCGCCTATCAACGTTTTACCCCACTGAGGTGGCGGCAGGCATACACAGTGGGAATTAGACAAATGTACACATAATTGTCATTCGAAGGTCTAAGGGTAAGAGTTATATAAATATCACCATTCCATGTTCTGTCCAAGTTCTTCTCCAGAATACTCTATTTTTATCAATCGGGCTACAGGTATTGCTAATTCAAAGCATGTGTGTTACCTTTTTTCAGGCATTTTAATAAGACCTCATATATTTACCCAATATTTTTTTTTTCAATTATTTATATAAAAAAACTGGCCCAGTAAAATTATGTTCCGGTTTCTGACAAACCCCGTTTGGAAGGGCTGACCTCAAACATTGTATGCCAAATCTAATTTCTGTATCCTGTAATATATGATGATATCAACAAATACATGTTTGAAGTTTGTTTATCAGGTTACAAAATAATGAGTCGGGGCTTTTTTTCATGATTTTGGGAACATGACCCGTACCCCTGGAATTGGGAATTTTAACGCGATTTTAACGCGATTTTTCATAAAATTGGGAATTTTAGCGCGATTTTTAATAAAATTCGGAAAAATATAAAGTAAAGCATTCCTTTCATAATTATATCTTTAATACTGTTTTTTGAACCCCAATCATTGGATTGGCACTCTTAAAAAAAAAAGATATATATATTATATTTTTTTTAAATTGGGAATTATTTCCTCTTCATTGGGAAAAAAAGATATGTTTTGGCATTGGAAATATGACCGAATTTCGGCTATAAAAACAGCCAAAAAAAACTGTGAGTGAAGAAAAAGATAATTCTCCTTACTTATCTACCCTATTTGTTTGAGCAGGTAATGAGCCACATATATAATTGTATTAGGTATTATAATATTATGTCTAATTATAAGATTTATATTCCCACCGCCATTCATTTTTCTAATGTTATAACCTCTTTTTTGGTGTAGATATTTATTAATAAGAGCTTTATAAAGTTATATTGGCCTAATTATGCTTTATTCCTTACAGCACTGAATTCCTACCACTGATGGTGAAATACACATGGTAATACAACTGATGCCATATAAACTGGGTAAAAGTGGCTAAGTACTGCGAAATACCATAAATGCCATAAAACCCTTACTTGCCACTCAATCTTGAATATGCAGGGTCATAAAACTAACTGACTGTGTTACAGAAAGGTGATAACAGGATATGGCTAGGATCATAAAACCCTTCTTTCACTTGTTACCGGTCCTTGTTACGGAATACACAGTGTCATAAAATGACTTTGTTCTGGCTGTTTCAAACAATTTGGCCTAGAGGCTCATGTACTATAATTATTAAAAAAAATAATAGATTTATACGGCATTAGTGGAATTAGCAAGCAATAATCTGATCATGTAAATCATGATCAGATCAGATAAGCATTTATTGAAAAAAAATAAAATAGATATAATAATTTTAATCAGCTTGAAAAAAAAAAAGTACACTCTCAGAAACTGAAACATCGTAATTGTTGATTGTATCTGGGCATCTGTGTGACGTTATCGCCGAAGTTGGACTTCGTGTAAACTCGTAATATTCCGGATTTTTTCCCGTTGATTTCCGTAAAGGTGTGCCGAGTGATATATGGAAACGTAATAATAACGTGTTTCGGCTGTGATTTTAACCGTGAGAAATATATCAATAGTTTTTATACAAATAGATCTATCAAATAAATATAAGTTATAAGGGTATTAAAGGGCTCCTTTAAATATATATATAATCTAGACTATATAAGGCCATAAAAAATTAATTACCTGGTTCTCAGGCCCGCCCACATGTCTTTTTTAGGTGCCGCATTGCCGATTTTATCTCAAAAGTAATAAAATAAAAATTGGAAATGCTCTACCGAAATTTCGAAAAAAAAGTCCTGCATCCAAGTTGGTTCAGGTATATATTTAGTTTTTACACGCAACTACCTCAGGGGAATCCCCTTGTGGGTAGACTGGTGCGCGGCCGACGCTCTGCTCGCTAGCTTGTGAGTGTTGCAGTCGTACGGGTACCAATCTAGGAGTCAGACGTTTGAGACGCTTGGAACTAGTAGGTGCTACAGAACAGGCGTTTTATTCAAGTGTCTAATCGACAAAGTCTCACAACAACAAGCAATAGTTCATGCGTGATCTAATACAAATATACGGACTTATTGTGATTGAAAAAAGCATAAGTCGGGAAGAAATGATAAGGTAATGATCGACAATAGAGATGAGCAGATCCAACTGGTTATTGCACATGTATTGCGAGATATTTTGCATCAATACATGTATTGGAATTAAAAGTTTGGATAAAAAAAAAATCGCCCGCATGTCTGTTGACCACTGTAAAATTGTAAAAAAAAATGCGCCCGCCCGCATCTCTTCTTAGAAAAAGTGGCCTGAGAACCAGGTAATTAATTTTTTGTGGCCTTATGGCGATGTGAGGCATATTAAAGGCACTAACCCACTAAATACTGGCAAAATTACAGTACAAAATTGTGTATCAAAACCCTATCCAGGTAATCAGGTCATAAAGTAATGTATATGTGCCCATTAAAAGTATAGGTTTATTCATGTACTTAAAATACCCGAGATTCAATTATCGTAAAATGAATTTAATTACGAGTTTGTAATTCTTAATTCGATGTTTGTTTTAAATTTTAACATAACAGTGTACTCAGGTCATTGCCAGCTTTGGTGTCAAATATACTTCAGTTGTGGGTGTGGGGGAGGGGAGTGGGGTGAATTTGAAACTCTGTTTTTCTTTAACTTAGGTGCTAGCTTCATTTTCCTCCTAAAATATAATACGCTAGTATATTATTTGCATCTCTGTCTTTTTCAGGCAATGGACAAAATTTTAGCAACCGACCTCCACGACCACAGGGTCAAGGTCAAGGGCCTCCAAGGTCAAATTTTAACTCTAACCCAAATCGAGGACAGCAACAGTTTCCAGGCAATGGACCCCCAGTAAGGGGAGGTCAAGGTCAAAATCAGGGTCAGAGGATGGTGCCACAGCAGGGTCAAGGACATCAAATTAGAAATGATCGAAGATAGCAGCAAATAGGCGATGTTAAATAAATGTGATACGAGAATAAATGACGTGTTGTACATTTCAGCTGTTACAAATTTGACATGATTGCAAATTTGACATGAAGTCAAAGTTAAAAGAAGAAATTAACTACTGATAAAATTAACTAGCCACTCTACTTTTGAGAGAATATGGCTTAAATGGAACCATAAGCATTCATGTATTTTTCCAACACATACTGGAATAGTGTGGACATACGATTTGCTGTACTAGTCAGAGACCAGAGAGCTTATGCTATTGCACTTCGTACTACCGTCGTCTGTTGCCAGTTAATTGTTTCTAGTTATGGTTATTGCTACTCAACCAAAACCAACGGAAAAATGTTAATGAAAAATTTACAAAGGGATATTATCCATTAGCACAAAATTCATTTTGTTGGTAAAAAAACACGACAAAATCGATTTAGATTGGAGTTGGTGGCCGCCATTATCTCTGTTTAGACACAAAGGAAAACTAGAGAAAATTACCCCTGAAAATGTTTTTGGGATTCTTCATAAAACTTACAAAGAACATTTTAGGTTGGTCTTAAAGGGAATGTAGCGACACAGCCAAACAACTTTATTATTGAGAGTTCTGAATAACTTGGAAAAGGGTGAAAGAATGATCAAAATCGGATGATTAACAAAAAAGATGTGACCATTTTAAGGTTGTTGATAAACGAATATGGGATCTGCCATTTTTAGAACTATGACATCATAGTTCCATATTAATTACCATATATGGAATATTGATAAATATCATTTAAAACGAAGAAAATAACTGCAAATAAATGCATTTTTTTAATGGTCATATAAAGCATTATTGCCATTAAGTATTACATATTTTTCATACCATTGCTGTCATGTTTTTCCATATAAATGAGTAATTTTTCATATTTATAAATATTACATTTATGGTCATTTAGAACCGTGATGTGCCCCGTGTGGTTCTCGGGGGCCCCGTTTGGTTATGGGGCAAAGAATAGGGCCACTGCAGATCCCGTTGGAGGGGAAGGCAGCGGGGTAGAACCCCCCCCATCCACCCCCCCATATTTTATCTCGATGTACATGGAGAATGAGCCTGGAATGTTCATTCCTGTTAGGCGCCATATAACCTTTCATGTGTTGGTGCGCCTTAAAACAGTTCAGTTCAGAACGTGATGTCATAGCTCTCAAAATGGTCGCTTTCATGTCCGTTTCAACGGAAACTTCAAATGATCATCTCTTCTTTGTTTATTTTCCGATTTTGATAATTCTTTCACCCTTATGTTTTTTTTCCAGAACTCTCAATAATAAAGATGGTTTGGCTGTGTCGCTACATTCCCTTTAAATTAGAGCTAGCAGGAACCTGTAAATTACCTCCCTTAGCAGTAACTGTAAATTACCTCCCTTCTAGCATTATCAGCACTCTCCTGTAAACAACCAGGTACTGATATTTGATCTCCTTTGTGTTTATCATTGTATTGCAATTAAACAGTGTATTTTTTCAATAGTAAAAATTTCATGCATAAATAAGTGTCATTTCAAAAAATATGACTAAATATGAAAAAGGTGTTTAAAGGGGTATTTTCCTTTATAAATATTTTAAATTTTAATAGATAAAGAGTACGGTATTGATATGCATACTGATATTATTGTGAAACAAAAAACAAAACATTAGGTGACCCGCATGATTGGACCTGGTTGTTTGGGGAGTGTTGCCAAGGGAGACAAATCACTGCTGTTCTACTTTCTTACAAAAGACTAGATGGTCACAGTTTGAGTTCCAAACAATGGAGGTGCTGGTGGTAGTGGGAGAGGGGGGTCCTGGGTTCCGACTTCAAACAACAAATATTGATATTTTCTCCTTTCGAAAGGACAACCCATAAAGAATTCAGTAATATTTGCTACTTCAGGTTACACACTAGAGTAAATGGAAGCATTTTAAGGCCCATTTCATTCATTGGGTGGTGGGAGGGTGCAAATTTCGGCCCAATTCCCAAAAAATTCAAATAGATATTTGGAAAAATAATTCCCAATTTCCCTTAAAAACATTTCTTTAAATGACCCAAATCACTCTTTTAGCACACAAATTCTAAAGGAAAGCAAAATTAATTTTCAAACCCTTCCCAATTTGGAGAGAAATGTCTTGTTAATGAACAAGTGTTGGTAGTAGCAATATATTAGTATTGGGGATAGTGGGTAGGAAGAACAGTTTGTGTATATCTGTGCCCCTTTATATATTAAAGGGACCCACGGCAGTCTTTAATTATTTATCAAGCATTAAATTAGGACCCGGACTCATTAAATTAAACCAGTAACGTTTTAACTTTAATCAAAATAGGAGCAATGCAATTTGATGGTTTCATTTGTTCTTAGACTATTATAGTTTGAAATATGTTTGGTGCATTATTCAACAATTAGTGTGTTTGTGTATGTGTTGGGGGTGGGGGGGATGCTAATAGTATAATAGTATGGGAAATACATGCATGAAGATACCACAAGTTTTAAAGAAAGCAAGATTGTTGTGTGTCCCGTTCGTATAATAAAGAAAAAGTGCTAATTTCTAATATTTACCAAGCCAAAAAGACATACTGTCCCTTAATAATAATCGTAATCAAACTGTGCAACATAACATGAGTTCATCAGTCACTCATTTTCTTCTGATATCCCAAAAAATTGCTTAAAGGAACACTGTCAGTAAGTAAGCATATTAAGGCAGGGCTGTCTCTAATAGCCGGCAGCCGGCTATATTCGCCGCCTGTTTTGAATTTTGAGTCGGCCGTAACAATTATTTTTTTAAATCAGTTTCAAATATTATGAAATTATTTCATCATCTGAAAGAATCCTGCAATAACTAAAAATCCTGACCTTAATTAGCACCAAAAACATGAGATTACATGTGATTATAGACCCCATATGCTTATCCGCGTGGGAGAATGCCCGCGGACCCCCTTACCTCTCGCTTTTCTCGATCACTAATGGTAGCTGTTTCAAAAATTAGAGACAGCCCTGTAAGCATAGCCAAATAACTGATTTTTATTCAGTGAAATGTATGCATGAAAACAGACCCAGATAAGTCGGTAGTAATACATTCGTGTTTGAAAAAAAAAGTTTTATCTATTATTGTAAACAATGTGGGATCCACAATATTTACTGTTTGTGTTGATCATGTGACATCCATTAGCACAGAGGGTTTTCCATACAGTATGTCTTAAGTAATTCATCTGGCCTGTTTAGCTCTGTTGGGAGCGAGGTCGACTATTGTGCAGTTAACTATATTATTACCTGCGCGTGTAATTTTAGTGCGGGTTACAAGTTCAACCCCACGAAGCGGTTCTTTTTTTTTGTACCTTTATTGAATTCCGTCAATCTTAGTTTTATTTAGTAATTATTCAATAATGGTTGGTGTGTTATGTTAGTTAACGTAATTAACTACTATAAGCTAATAGTTTTGGACATTGTCCCTTTAATACTGTTGAAATGTATATATATTCACATTTATTTAAGTGTATGTGATGTATTCCATTTGATTATAAGCGTCTCGTGTGGTTGCCGGGAGAGAATACAACACCCCCACCCCCACCCCGTTTTCGACATTGTCCCTTTAATACTGTTGAAATGTATATATATTCGCATTTATGTAAGTGTATGTGATGTATTCCATTTGATTATAAGCATCCCGTGTGGTTGCCGGGAGAGAATACAACCAGTGCAATCTCACAGACACAACATCACATGCAGAGGGGTAGAACCCCCCCTCCCCACTTCATATTCATTTTGTCATTTTTATCATGCTCATTCAAGGTCTTTATCACGACACATGTGGAAACATTGCTCCATCATAAATGGAGTGTCTACTGTATAATTTGCTGCAGTTCTGCAGGTAAGAAGGTTCTAGGCCCATTCTCCATATTTTATATTGATGTAAATGGAGGATGAGCCTGGCATGTTCATTCCTGTCAACCTTTCTTGTGTTGATGCACCTTAAAATCCAATTCAATTCAAACAGTCTATTAAATCATTTTAGAATTATTTTTTTGTTAGAATTTTGTGATTCTTGGTTTCAAACAACTCATTACTCAATGAGTGATACAAACAGTTTTAATCTGTGTCTCACTGCAACTAAAAGGCTCATTGTGTTCTGAGAACATACTGAGTTCATCAGAATAGCATGACGTGATGTCATAATAGCATGACGTGATGTCATAATACCATGGTGACGTGACGTCATAATACCAGGGTGTGATGTCATAATACCAGAAAGTGGTGTCATGATAGAAGCAACCAAATGAAAATAAAAATGAAGCATTCTGATTGGTTCAGTGATACAATTTGGACCAATGAAACCAGTTAATTTAAAGCTCATTACATTCTCAGAACACACTGAGGTTTTACTGGACATTGAGTAATGAGGTTCTTGAAACCCAGAAACACAAAATTCTAATAATAAAATAATTCTAAAATGATTTAATAGACTGTTTTCAATTGATTATATATAAGCAGCCTCAGCAACAGTGGATAAGGGCTGCAGACCTCTGCTCCCTGGGGAAACTTCATCCTTCATCTCATCTCCTTCTGAGGTTGCTGTTGCTATATAACCTAATATGATATGTTTACTGGATGTAAAACCCCATTTCATTTCCATTTGTATATTGCAATGTTCACATTTTTGATATCGATAGCTGTACAAAGTCCTGTATAATATGCTCAAATTTCTTTGAAATTTTGAATGAATTGCAGATTAAATGTGTTACTTTTCATTATGAAAACATGAACATTTGTTTAAATTAACATAATAAAATGTTTCGTTCATTGACAGTTTTGTTAGCTTTAATTTGATACTCCCCCTGTTTCAACACGTGGAGGTCCACTTGTCGATGGTCGGGGCCGAGTTGTCGATGCCTAGTTATCGATGGGTCTGGGCCCAGGTTGATGGTAGGGGCCTAGCTGGACCAAATAAAAGTCAACTAAAGGAGGTAGAATTCCTTTAATGAGATATTTAACATGAATTTGAGTTGTAAGGAGGTCACGAAATTGGTATTTATTAACATCTACGTTCTTGTCATTTTCAAAATTGCGGCATTCCAAATTGATTTGACTATAAATGCTTTTATTTAAAAGGGTTTGTTAAACTCAAACTTCAACTTCGTTATTAACCAGGCGATCACATGTACAAGAGTAAATCGAAGGCATATGTGAAGAAACTAGAGAAATATTTTCAATAGGAAGTTCAGGTCTACCTCTGACATCCATTACATAGAATTCGGGTTTGCAAATAATGGCACTTATGGATCATAATGGATCATAATACAATTGAACAAGAGGTCATTGACCTTGAAGCTCTACTGATAGGTTTTGATAGCTAGATTAGCATTCCTGTGAAGTTTTATGAAAATCTGTCGAGTAGTTTCAGACAAGGCACAACAAGTTTTTACTTTATAACTACGTAAGCAAAGATGGCTGCTGGCTGCCATGTTTAATGTCAAATCAAAACACTTTTCAAGAGATCAACATCATGTCATGCTGATCATTTTAGAAAAAGTTCAATATCAATAGTTTTCAAGTAGTAGTCTCTACAAATTTGTAAAATCTATTTTTAGCCATGGTGGCCATCTTGAATTTCCGGCCAACCTGAAATTTTGCTAAGGTCAACTAGACATCGAGAGCAACATTTCTCTTTAAGTTTCCAGAGGAGTAGTCCCTACAAGTTTTTACTATTTAACTCTGTTAACAAAGATGGCCGCTGGCAGCCATGTTTAACGTCGAATCAAAATGATTTTCAACAAGGACCAACATCATGTTATACTGATCACTTTAGAGAAAGTCCCATATCAATATCTCTTATAGTTTTCAATAAGTAGTCGCTACAAATATGTTTTTTAAAAATCTATTTTTAGTTTTGGTGGCCATCTTGGATTTCACATCAACGTGAATTTTTGCTAGGATCAACAAGACATCATGGGCAACTTCCTGTAAAGTTTCATGAAAATCCATCCAGTAGTTTCAGAGGAGTAGTCGCTACAAAAAAAGTTTACGGACGGACGACGGACACCACCTCACAGCATGAGCTAAAAATGTTACATATATATGCCCTTTTCTTGCCTGGGAACCACACGGGGGCTACAATACAGGGATACGATGACGGGGATACTGAAATTCCTTTCATAATCCATGGTGTTGTATAAAGACTACAGTAACTACCAGTGAGTTATACATGAACATTTTATTGCACATATCCGTCATAATAATAATAATAATACATTATCACAAAGCATCTATACTCAGTACATTTAAAAATGCAACATTTTTGATTTTCAATTATTTTTAGTCTGTTGTTTTTTTGTTCAAAATAAAGATTGTATTTAATGTTAGTACAAAAGTCTCTTTGTCCCAAAGGTTAACATATGGCGATAAACAGTAACATAAGATTTGCTCTACTTCTTTCAGTTAAAACACATTTTGCACCAGGACTTAAGATTAAACAATACCAAGTGTTGCGTTTTCAAATGTACTGAGTGTATAAATTACATATTATGAGAGTTTAACAGGGAATGTAGCAACATAGCCAAACCATCTTTATTATTGAGAGTTCTGAAAAACTTTAATAAGGGTGAAAGAATTATTAAAATCGGATGATAAAAAAAGTAGATATGATCATTTGAAGTTTCTGTTGAAACGGATGTGGAAGCCGCCGTTTTGGGAGCTATGACATCACGGTTCTAAATGACCATATATGGAATATTTATAAATATGAAAATTTACTGATTTATAGGGAAAAAATGACAGCAACTGTATAAAAAACATGTAATACTTAATGGCAATAATGCTTTTTATGACCAGTAAAAAAATGCATTCATTTGTAACGATTTTCTTCGTTTTAAATGATATTTATCAACATTCCATATATGGTAATATAGAACTATGATGTCATAGTTCTAAAAATGGCGGCTCCCATATTCGTTTTAGAACAACCTTTAAATGGTCATATCTTTTTTGTTTATAATCCGATTTTGATAATTCTTTCACCCTTTTCCAAGTTTTTCAGAACTCTCAATAATAAAGCTTGTTTGGCTGTGTCGCTACATTCCCTTTAACAGGGGCGAATTCAGTCGAGGAGGAAGATGGGGCAGTTGGAATGCACACCACTGAAACTGTAATACCAGTAGTTATAAAAACGTACGAGGTTTGACATGTGAAATGAACTTTGGCTCACTGATAAAAAATCTCGTTCTCCAGCGTAAATGGAGTGTCTACAATAGAATTTGCAGCACTCTGCAGTTCAGGGTGAGAAGGTGTAGGCCCATTCTCCATATTTTATCTCGATGTACATGAAGGATGAGCCTGGCATGTTCATGCCTGTTAGGCGCCATATAACCTTTCATGTGTTGGTGCACCTTAAAACCCAATTCAATTTCTCTTCTTATATTCAAGACAAAAAGAATATAATAATATCACACTACACACAGAATATAATTCTCTTTAATTTGAGACCAGTTGCAAACTCCTGTTTTAAAAATTGACAATTTTTCAGTAAATCTACAACAACAACAGGAAGTCGAGTTAAACAGGCCATAGCCAGACTTTTTAAATAATATTTGTCGACATTTTAAGTACACATTACACCATTTCAAAAATACCACTACATGCTAAACATAATTGTCTTTAATTTGAGACTATTTGCAGACTTTTCTTTAAAGAAATGAAAACTTCTATACAGTTTCAAATAAAAGTGTACGTGAAATTTCGAGTATTTTCTATCTGAAAGCATATATTGCCAATCTCTGGTTTATCACGTCTGGATAAATGTATTTATAGAATTTGTACAGGCGCTATTTCATTTTAACCCTTAACCCGCTAAGCACAACTACAATAGCCTTTGCGTCCATTGTAAACCCAGATCAGCCTGCGAGTAACGCACAGGCTGATCAGGGTTTACAATGTCCGGTTGCTGTTATTTTCCCCAAAACACCCCTTTGTCACATAAATGGCATGGTCTTAATTCAAAGAAAGAACAGTCCATTATATATATGTTATATAATGTAGCGGGTTAAGAACCCCAAAATATAGGAGAACAGTTGGAAGATTTATTTTTGTCCATTTTTTAAAATGCATTCTACAATGCATTTACTTGATTTCTGGACTGGACAGGAGCGCAGCTGAGTCAATAATTAAAATTAAAAATTACAAGAAATGTGTTTTGCATGTTAAGAATTATTTAAGAATTGGTGATAAATGATTATTATAAGAATATTTCACGGGTATTGTTTAAGATCCGGAATTCCAACATGAGGTATAAATATTTTTATCAGAACTGAGGCTCTGTAGAGGTTCCGATTATCTAGAGATGGAATTTCCCTACTGGGACATCTGGTGCGACTCAAATCTTTGATTTCTAAATTTAGAGTACTGTTATATCTATTGGGTCAACAAACACAAAACTGTAGAATGCAATTAAACAAATGCAAATAAATAAAACTCAAATGCGAATTAAAAGTTACATAATGCATTTTTAAGGTACACGAGTCTCCAGGTAGGCAATTTAATAAACATCTCTGGGTGAACCCTATTTTCTGAAAATTTGGTCCTTTAAACTTAATTTTGCATCTATGGGTGGGTGTTCAATTTCAAAAGTGCCTTCCAGGGGTCCAATGTATGTTTTAATGGAATAGCCCTTAGGTTGTATATTTTCGAGACCACATTTATGGTTGTTTCTATTTGTTGATATGAACAAGTTAACTGTCAATGCACCACACCCACTGGGACATCGACTTTTCAAGTGAGAGTGTTGATTCTTATGGATGGCGGGAGGTATGATTCTATCCAGGAACAAGAGGTCAATGACCTTGAAGCTCTACTGATTGATTTTGATTTCAGGAAGTAGTCGCTACAAACTTGTTTTTTGAAAATCTATATTTAGCCGTGGCGGCCATCTTGAATTTCCAGCCGACCTGAAATTTTGCTAGGATCAAGAGCAACGTTCCTGTGAAGTTTCATGAAAGTCTGTCAAGTAGTTTCAGAGGAGTAGTCGCTACAAGTTTTCATTATATAACTCTATGTAAACAAAGATGGCCGCTGACAGCCATGTTTAACATTGAATCAAAATAATGTTCGACTCGGACAACCATCATGTCATGCTGATCATTTTAGAAAAAGTCCCATATCAATATCTCTTATAGTTTTCAAGAAGTAGTCGCTACAAACGTATTTTTTAAAAATCTATTTTTAGCCATGGCGACCATCTTGAATTTCCGGACGACCTTAAATTTTGCAAAAATCAATTAGACATCAAGAGCAACATTCGTGTGAAGTTTCATGAAAATCTATCAAGTAGTTTCAGAGGAGTAGTCCCTACAAGTTTTCATTATATAACTCTATGTAAACAAAGATGGCCACTGGCAGCCATGTTTAACGTCGAATCAAAATAATGTTCGACTCAAATAACAACCATGTCATGCTGATCATTTTAGAAAAAGTCCCATATCAATATCACTTATAGTTTTCAAGAAGTAGTCACTACAAACTTGTTTTTTTTAATCTATTTTTAGCTGTGGCGGCCATCTTGAATTTCTGGCCGATCTGAAATTTTGCTAGGATCAATTAGACATCAAGAGCAACATTCGTGTGAAGTTTCATGAAAATCCGTCAAGTAGTTTCAGAGGAGTAGTCGCTACAAGTTTTCATTATATAACTCTATGTAAGCAAAGATGGCCACTGGCAGCCATGTTTAACGTCGAATCAAAATAATGTTCGACTCAAATAACCATCATGTCATGCTGATCATTTTAGAAAAAGTCCCATATCAATATCACTTATAGTTTTCAAGAAGAAGTCGCTACAAACTTTTTTTTTTTTAAATCTATTTTTAGCTGTGGCGGCTATCTTCAATTTCAGGCCGATCTGAAATTTTGCTAGGATCAATTAGACATCAAGAGCAACATTCCTGGGAAGTTTCATGAAAATCCATCAGTAGTTTCAGAGGAGTAGTCGCTACAAGTTTTCATTATATAACTCTATGTAAACAAAGATGGCCGCTGACAGCCATGTTTAACATCGAATCAAAACGATTTTTGACAAGAACCAACATCTTGTCATGCTGATCATTTTAGAAAAAGTCCCATATCAATATCTCTTATAGTTTTCCAGAATTAGTCTCTACAAACTTATTTATTTTAAATCTATTTTTAGCTGTGGCGGCCATCTTGAATTTCCGGCCGACCTGAAATTTTTCTAGGATCAACTAGACATCAAGAGCAACATTCCTGTGAAGTTTCATGAACATCCGTCAAGTAGTTTCAGAGGAGTAGTCGCTACAAGTTTTTATTATATAACTCTATGTAACCAAAGATGGCCACTGGCAGCCATGTTTAACGTCGAATCAAAATAATGTTCGACTCGGATCAACATCATGTCATGCTGATCATTTTAGAAAAAGTCCCATATCAATATCACTTATAGTTTTCAAGAAGTAGTCGCTACAAACTTATTTTTTAAAAATATATTTTTAGCTGTGGCGGCCATCTTGAATATTCTGGCCGATCTGAAATTTTGCTAGGATCAATAAGACATCAAGAGCAACATTCCTGTAAAGTTTCATGAAAATCCGCCAAGTAGTTTCAGAGAAGTAGTTGCTACAAGTTTTTACTACATAACTCTATATGTAAAAAAAGATGGCCGCTGGCAGCCATGTTTAACGTTGAATCAAAACGCTTTTTGAGAAGGACCAACATCATGTCATACTGATCATTTTAGAAAAAGTCCCATATCAATATCACTTATAGTTTTCAAGAAGTAGTCGCTACAAACTTATATTTTAAAAATCTATTTTTAGCTTTGGCGGCCATCTTGGATTTCACATCAACATGAATTTTTGCTAGGATCAACTAGACTTCATGGGCAACATTTCTGTAAAGTTCCATGAGTATCCATCCAGTTGATTCAGAGGAGTAGTCGCTACAAATAAAAGTTTACAGACGGACAGACAGACGGACGGACAGACGGACGACGCACCACGGCATAAGCTCTGCTGATCTCTGATCAAAAGAGCTAAAAATGGGGTGGTCTGCCTCTACCACTAATAAAATGGACCATCATATATGGCCTAACATGTGCTAAATATTGACGTAAAACACAGTTGAAACAAACAAACAAACAAACACTCTCCAAAAAAAAACGACATTTCCATTAGTTCATATGACATAAATCCTCTACCAAGTCTTCCACTATTACGGCATACTGGACATTTTTATGTACATGTACACTGCTAACACACCCACTATTACGGCATACTGGACATTTTTATGTACATGTACACTGCTAACACACCCACTATTACGGCATACTGGACATTTTTATGTACATGTACACTGCTAACACACCCACTATTATGGCATACTGGACATTTTTATGTACATGTACACTGCTAACACACCCACTATTACGGCATACTGGACATTTTTATGTACATGTACACTGCTAACACACCCACTATTACGGCATACTGGACATTTTTATGTACATGTACACTGCTAACACACCCACTATTACGGCATACTGGACATTTTTATGTACATGTACACTGCTAACACACCCACTATTACGGCATACTGGACATTTTTATGTACATGTACACTGCTAACACACCCACTATTACGGCATACTGGACATTTTTATGTACATGTACACTGCTAACACACCCACTATTACGGCATACTGGACATTTTTATGTACATGTACACTGCTAACACACCCACTATCACAGCATTATGTACATTTCATCCTGGTATAGGATGATGTTTTTTTATCACATGCATAGCTTTTGGAAGTGTTAAAAAAGCCACGACTTTAATATATATATATAGTGTTTAAACTACGACTTTAATATATATCTATAGTGTTTAAACTTTGCAAATGAGGACTCTTCTGGAAGAGTAATAAAGCCATGACTTATATATTGTAATTCATAAACATGACAAGTGTATTAACTATGAAAATAAGGACTGAATCACCATGTCTGTGCACAGTGGCATTAGCGCCAATTATTTGCATGGTATATACTATAAGAATCTATCATGGATATCCGGTGAAGATATAGAGTTTAATTAACATTGTTGAAGTGATACGGGAAATAATTCCCAAGTGAGAGAGATTCTTGCGATATAGAAACGAGTCGCATGAGTTTCTATATCGCAAGAATATTTCTCACGAGTGAATTATTTTCCGTATCACGACAAAAATGTTAATTAAACTATATAATATATATTCTGTGATGAATTTCTTTCCAATCGTCTTTTGACACAAGTATTCCTTCTTCTGTCACTCCTTTGGCGACAGCGCGGAGTAATATCATGACATCAATCTGTGACGTAATATCGTGACGTCTATCGTTTAGTTCATAACATTTGGCTCTGTGCTATCTTTCACACTAGGCGAGATAGCACAGTAGAGGAAGGGATATGTTATAGATTTTCTCAAACTGGGAAATTTCTATAATTCGTCTACAGAATATATAATATAGGGAAATCCAACCCGAGGTACAACTGTTTATATCTGAAAAGAGGCTCCGCCGAGATTCCCTATCTGAACCGAATACCCATGATAGGTACTTTTTCTTGCATGTCAGAGACATGTTGTGCGTTGACGCTGCCAGCTGCCGCCAGCTACTAACGTTTTGCATGTTGTCCTGCATACCGGATGTTGGTGCGTGAGTGACTTATCTTTACCCAAAAAGATTATAAGAATCCATCATGAGTATCCATGTGAGATAGAGAAATCTCACCCGAGGGGTTAGAATTGCAATCAGGGACGAGGCTCTGCCGAGTGCCTGGTTGCAATTCTGATCCCGAGGGTAAGATTTCCCTATCTCACATGGATCACTCATGATGGATTATTTTTCTCCCATTATATTTTTCTCCCATTATGTATTTATTACCGGCATGAAATCAATGACTTTGCTGATTTAACGCCAGAATAAGGGGACGTCGATGTAACGTCATGACGTCGTAAGTCACATGTCATGTAAGATAGAGTTATCTCACATGAGGAAAATTCCTATCTCACATGAGCAGAAATGGGAGAAAACACTTTCCATCCCCCATGTAAAACGTGGATAGCCTTATCCGGTATGCAAGAACATTTTATCATACACTACACTCAGACAGACCCTATTTGAAATCTTGCTTTATAAAATGCACGTAATTAACGTTAAGTCTGGTATAATGTGTCATACTATTTGTCATGCGAACACGTTAGTTGGTAACATATCTGACATCATTTGACAAACCAAAAGGTGCCATGATTTCTCTTCAATACATAATCATCCTACAGCATCATCATTCGTCTATATTCGATGAAATTAACATGAACAGAATACGCATCCATTTGTACTACCAAATAATGTCGATAAATATGCACATTCGAACATATCCTCACAAAAACGGAAGTGTCTGACACCTGATCAAAGTTGTCCGACGCGATCAACTTTGAGAAATAAGCCAACGTAGTAACGCTTTACGTTATAATTAACATTTTAGGGAATTCTTTGGGCAGTTGACACAGTCCATGGGTAGCCCTGGATATTTTATTTGTTGGCAAACTGAGAAGAAACCCAGGCAAGGCCCCATTTCAAGTTGGTCAGCATGAACTTCAAGGCTTTTGTCCACTGTTCTTCAGAATTGAACTGGATTCTTGAAAGAAAATGGTAAACAAGACATAGTATACATCGAAGATTGAACGCAAAACCATTGTTACAGTAACTATATATAAATATAGAGTAAGTTACATTACTTTAATTTTTGTTTTAAGCACTCGATGTCATGTGTCAAGAGTTAACCATTACGTGGTCCAAGAAGCGAAAACGGGGTTGGCTGGGATATGAAATAAAACCTTAATTTCAGCTTAAAAAGTCTGCATATTGTACCAATAACCAAAACATTTAATACATAATTTTAAACAGGTTACCACATTTTTTCAGTAAAAATGTTTTTAAACGTGTGATATTGTAGAAATATCCGTTTATATAAAATCCTACTAATACAAGCTTTCCCATCGCTTAATGGAATTAAGGCTGGACCACATAATGCAATATCATATAGAATGGAATAGCCCTAAAAGCTTTTCCAACTATGACAATTATGTTTGAGCATCATTCTGTAAATTACCTAGCATATGCCAGACAGGTTTATCAAACCATTTTTTGTTGTTGTTGTTATATATCATCATGGTCATATTAAGCCTCACAGACTTTATTTTTATAAATACGATTCTCCTGTCAATGATGCTTAATGTCAAAGGCTTATCAACTTTGGAAAAGGTTTTTAAGAATTTGTTCCTATTGTTCGGGGTGCTTGTTTCAGCCAAAGGTTTTTCTACAGTAGCTTGAGCAATTTAAATAATACGTACATCAATTATTTATCATTAGAACTGGTATATTAGTGGTAAGTTTTGTAAATCGGGTGAGAAATAATTATTTTACAGCACAAATTATTTCCCCCATGTAAATTCCTTGTTGGTGGGACAGCAGAAAAGAAATTTCATATAACTTCAATTTTTCATGAAGAAGGATTTTGCATTGAAAATGCACCAAAAACACCAAAAACAGCTTTCGAGGATGACATTTTTATTTCTCAACCGATTTTGAAAAGTAATGTATTTTTATTTTACCACTAGAAATTTCGGTTTCGCTGATATACAACTTCTTTAGGTACTAGATGAAATTTGTCTGAAAATTCAAAAAACCTTTAGCTGAACCAAGCGCCCCAAACAATAGACATGTATCTCTGTATAAAATCACGTGACCAAGGATAGTACCATTTTTCACCTCGGGATCAACAACAACGATCTACCTACTTGATTGAGTATGAGGACGCTGTACTTGTATCCTCTATCTTCCCCTTGTCCATTTTGTATGGTAGGCAAAATTGGGAGTCACCTTTTTCCACCTCTTCCTTGAACTAAAAAAAAAAGCAAGAGCTGTTGCAAGACGGCGTGCTTGACTTTCGAGTCCTTGCATCTTATTGTAGTGAATACAGGTGTAAAGTTTCATTTAATTCCTTTGAGTGGTTTCTGAGATTAACATAAAAGTCGAGCTAAAAACGTGACCTTTCCCAGACGATTTCTGAAATGATTTTTATCAATTGTTCATCTGCAGCCTCGATAGCTCAGTAGATCAGGCCTTAGCTTATTAAAGAGCTACAAAACACTAAGTTGGCTCCCTGGTGGTCTGACAGGACACTTATGGATGTAGCCCAGGGTCTTCCAAAGGGCATTTAAGAGCATATTCCCGTCCCTTAATTCTAAAATATAATTTTCCCCTACTCCATAATTGACACCCTATCCTTTGATCTCTTTGTCCTATCCCTTATAAACGCCAATAAATCTACAAACTGCATTATACCTGTAGGCTATACGTCTAAAAATCCGTTCATTTACAGTTGCTATTAATATTCTTCAAATTTCATCTAAATGAATCATGATCCTTAAAGATATTGGTCACCCGAAGGGTAACTGCCTAACACACCCACCCACCCACCCACCCAACCTTCAAATGGTCATATCTTTTTGTTTATCATCCAATTTGAATAATTCTTTCACCCTTTTCCAAGTTTTTCAGAATTCTCAATAATTTAGCTGTTTGGCTGTGTTGCTACATTCCCTTTAATCACAATAGTGTGTTTGACATAGTAAATGGGTGCGTTCAGGGTACTCCCATCGGTTACCAAAAGCACTCTCGGTAACCATCATTAGTCGTTGGTTCACCGATAGGTAGAACGTTGGTAACCAATCTTCCTCTACACCTGAGGTAGTATCAGTGGCCTCGTTGGTACCAAATGTTACCAACGGTGGCCATTGGTAACCCAAAGTTAACCAACATGGTTGCCAATGGGAGAACCCTGAACGCACAGTTTATGTCCAAGGAACTTTAGACAATCAACACAATAATTTAACATGTACTATTTTCTAGATATGTGTAAAGTTTGAAGCTTTTGTCATAAAATGTTCAATTTTACCAATATATGACACCAATCTGCCCCACTATACGATCTGACACTAAAGTGATAGTAAAACATGCATGTACCTGTTGTAGACAATCTAGAAATGCTACCATGGCCTGGTCAAATCTGGAAATATAAACATATTTAATGTGCATGTGTATGAATATGCTTTTAATAATTTGACACAAACTTTCTTTTTTATTTCACCCCCGTTAGAAGTTTTAACCAAACTTTACCCGTCTTTTCTATAACATGTTGATCTGTTTTTCCCCAATGATGTACTGTAACTGTAACTGTTGACTTTTCCCCAATAATATATATACATTCTATATTTCCTTTCTTTATCCCTACACTGCCTCCATATGGTCTGAACCCATTATGACAGGAGGGGTGGTGGAATTAAAAAACACTTGCGGCTATTTCATTAAAACATACCCGGGATGCCAGAGCTATCCCGCCAACAACAGCCAAATTTACAACATATGTACATCGTTTCTAAAACTACTGACAACGAGGTATATATATAATTTACATAATTTGAGATTCAAATTCTATAGACACAATATAAACGGCTTTAACAGCCATGCCAAACCCCAAAACTGAAGCACTGAATTAAGAGTTACCAACTCATAATTTATTTTGTGCATAGTCAATCACGGGTATTTTAAAAACTTGTGAAGAATCCTATACTTTTAATTGGCACATATAGATTATTATTTGACCTGAACATCTAGACAAAGTTTTGATAAATGGTTTTGTAGTGTAATTTTCCAGTTTCCTAGCTGTTCAACTTTTGTACCTACTTTAGCTACGTCAACACAACGCCACATCTACTAAACACTAAATTACGATACTAACTTGGCATCCCAGAAAAATCTGAATCCACCAGAGGCATACAATGGCAGTTCTTTGGTCTTGTCTGACAATGATTCTAGATAGGAATGGTTTCCGTATGGCACTAGTCGATATCTGGTATTCAAAGATAAAGAAAAGATATTAATTCATTAACTATAATACAAAAGAAGTCAAGAAACCTTAACATACAATTAATGGTATTATTCAAACAAATAACAGGCAAAAGACCACCAACAATTAAAGACTGACCAAAACCGCCCATAGAACATTCTGCTTGTTTTACAAAAGCGTCCATGTTTTCTTTAATTTATTTTGAGCACAATTTGTCAGAATTTTAAGGGTTTGAAGATTTTACAAGCCACATTTTTAATTGTGTGTGTAAAATCTTGGAGAAGAACAAACTTTCTTATCTTTTGTTTATTTCTAACAAGGACAGCCATATTGCATGTTTTATGCAAAATCAAAAAAAAATTGCTTTCAATCTGTCAGTCAAGAACATTTCAAATGAACCAGTCTACTCACCTCTGGAATGTTAAGTTCATCTTTTTTGCAAGAGAATGTAACAGTAACACAGTCTGGCCCCACGCAGCATTGATCTCATTCCATTCAACCTGCAATGTTTAAAGTCTCACTATGGCCATTGCAATGTCAGGTGATTAATTAAAAGTCTCTCTATGGCCATAGTAATGACAAGTGATTAAAGTCTATTTCCATTGCAATGACAAGAGATTAAAATAAAGTCTCACTATGACCATTGCAATGTCAAGTGATTAAAGTCACTATGGCCATTGCAATAAATTATTAAAGGCTCACTATGGCCTTTGCAATAAGTTATTAAAGGCTCACTATGGCTATTGCAATGACAAGTGATTAAAGGCTCACTATGGCCATTGCAATAAGTTATTAAAGGCTCACTATGGCTATTGTAATGACAAGTGATTAAAGGCTCACTATGGCCATTGCAATAAGTTATTAAAGGCTCACTATGGCTATTGCAATGACAAGTGATTAAAGGCTCACTATGGCCATTGCAATAAGTTATTAAAGGCTCACTATGGCTATTGCAATGACAAGTAATTAAAGGCTCACTATGGCAATTGCAATACGTTATTAAAGGCCCACTATGGCTATTGCAATGACAAGTGATTAAAGGCTCACTATGGCCATTGCAATAGGTTATTAAAGGCCCACTATGGCTATTGTAATGACAAGTGATTAAAGGCTCACTATGGCCATTGCAATAGGTTATTAAAGGCCCACTATGGCTATTGTAATGACAAGTGATTAAAGGCTCACTATGGCCATTGCAATAAGTTATTAAAGTCTCACTATGGCTATTGCAATGACAAGTGATTAAAGGCTCACTATGGCCATTGCAATAGGTTATTAAAACCCCCTATGGCTATTGTAATGACAAGTGATTAAAGGCTCACTATAGCCATTGCAATTTGTTATTAAAGGCTCACTATGGCTTGTGCAATGACAAGCAATTAAAGTATCACTATGGCCATTGCAATAGGTTATTAAAGGCCCACTATGGCTATTGTAATGACAAGTGATTAAAGGCTCACTATGGTCATTGCAATAAGTTATTAAAGGCTCACTATGGCTATTGCAATGACAAGTGATTAAAGGCTCACTATGGCCATTGCAATAGGTTATTAAAACCCCCTATGGCTATTGTAATGACAAGTGATTAAAGGCTCACTATAGCCATTGCAATTTGTTATTAAAGGCTCACTATGGCTAGTGCAATGACAAGCAATTAAAGGCCCACTATGGCTGATGCAATGACAAGTGATTAAAGGCTCACTATGGCCATTGCAATAGGTTATTAAAGGCCCACTATGGCTGATGCAATGACAAGTGATTAAAGGCTCACTATGGCCATTGCAATAGGTTATTAAAGGCCCACTATGGCTATTGTAATGACAAGTGATTAAAGGCTCACTATGGTCATTGCAATAAGTTATTAAAGGCTCACTATGGCTATTGCAATGACAAGTGATTAAAGGCTCACTATGGCCATTGCAATAGGTTATTAAAACCCCCTATGGCTATTGTAATGACAAGTGATTAAAGGCTCACTATAGCCATTGCAATTTGTTATTAAAGGCTCACTATGGCTAGTGCAATGACAAGCAATTAAAGGCCCACTATGGCTGATGCAATGACAAGTGATTAAAGGCTCACTATGGCCATTGCAATAAGTTATTAAAGGCCCACTATGGCTGATGCAATGACAAGTGATTAAAGGCTCACTATGGCCATTGCAATAAGTTATTAACGACTCACTATGGTCATTGCAATGACAAGTGATTAAAGGCTCACTATGGCCATTGCAATAATTTATTAAAGTCTCACTATGGCTATTGCAATGACAAGTGATTAAAGGCTCACTATGGCCATTGTAATAAGTTATTAAAGGCTCACTATGGCTATTGCAATGACAAATGATTAAAGGCTCACTATGGCCACTGCAAAAAGTTATTAAAGGCTCTCTATGGCTATTGCAAAGACAAGTGATTAAAGGCTCACTATGGCTATTGCAATGACAAGCAATTAAAGTATCACTATGGCCATTGCAATGACAAGTGATTAAAGGCTCACTATGGCCATTGTAATAAGTTATTAAAGGCTCACTATGGCTATTGCAATGACAAATGATTAAAGGCTCACTATGGCCACAGCAAAAAGTTATTAAAGGCTCACTATGGCTATTGCAATGACAAGTGATTAAAGTCTCACTATGGGCAATGCAATAAGTTATTAAAGTCTCACTATGGCTATTGCAATGACAAGTGATTAAAGGCTCACTATGGCCATTGCAATAAGTTATTAAAGGCCCACTATGGCTATTGCAATGACAAGTGATTAAAGGCTCACTATGGCAATTGCAATACGTTATTAAAGGCCCACTATGGCTATTGCAATGACAAGTGATTAAAGGCTCACTATGGCTATTGCAATGACAAGCAATTAAAGTATCACTATGGCCATTGCAATGACAAGCAATTAAAGGCTCACTATGGCCATTGCAATGACAAGTGATTAAAGGCTCACTATGGCCATTGCAATAAGTTATTAACGACTCACTATGGTCATTGCAATGACAAGTGATGTGATTAAAGGCTCACTATGGCCATTGCAATAATTTATTAAAGTCTCACTATGGCTATTGCAATGACAAGTGATTAAAGGCTCAATATGGCCATTGTAATAAGTTATTAAAGGCTCACTATGGCTATTGCAATGACAAATGATTAAAGGCTCACTATGGCCACTGCAAAAAGTTATTAAAGGCTCTCTATGGCTATTGCAAAGACAAGTGATTAAAGGCTCACTATGGCTATTGCAATGACAAGCAATTAAAGTATCACTATGGCCATTGCAATGACAAGTGATTAAAGGCTCACTATGGCCATTGTAATAAGTTATTAAAGGCTCACTATGGCTATTGCAATGACAAATGATTAAAGGCTCACTATGGCCACAGCAAAAAGTTATTAAAGGCTCTCTATGGCTATTGCAAAGACAAGTGATTAAAGGCTCACTATGGCCATTGCAATAAGTTATTAAAGGCCCACTATGGCTGATGCAATGACAAGTGATTAAAGGCTCACTATGGCCATTGCAATAAGTTATTAAAGGCTCACTATGGCCATTGCAATGCCAAGTGATGTGATTAAAGGCTCACTATGGCCACTGCAATGCCAAGTGATGTGATTAAAGGCTCACTATGGCCACTGCAAAAAGTTATTAAAGGCTCTCTATGGCTATTGCAAAGACAAGTGATTAAAGGCTCACTATGGCCATTGCAATAAGTTATTAAAGGCCCACTATGGCTGATGCAATGACAAGTGATTAAAGGCTCACTATGGCCATTGCAATAAGTTATTAAAGGCTCACTATGGCCATTGCAATGCCAAGTGATGTGATTAAAGGCTCACTATGGCCATTGCAATAAGTTATTAAAGGCTCACTATGGCTATTGCAATGACAAGTGATTAAAGGCTCACTATGGCCATTGCAATAAGTTATGAAAGGCTCACTATGGCTATTGCAATGACAAGCAATTAAAGTATCACTATGGCCATTGCAATGACAAGTGATTAAAGGCTCACTATGGCTATTGCAATGACAAGCAATTAAAGTATCACTATGGCCATTGCAATAAGTTATTAACGACTCACTATGGTCATTGCAATGACAAGTGATTAAAGTCTCACTATGGGCAATGCAATAAGTTATTAAAGTCTCACTATGGCTATTGCAATGACAAGTGATTAAAGGCTCACTATGGCCATTGCAATAAGTTATTAAAGGCCCACTATGGCTATTGTAATGACAAGTGATTAAAGGCTCACTATGGCAATTGCAATACGTTATTAAAGGCCCACTATGGCTATTGCAATGACAAGTGATTAAAGGCTCACTATGGCCATTGCAATAGGTTATTAAAGGCCCACTATGGCTATTGTAATGACAAGTTATTAAAGGCTCACTATGGCCATTGCAATGACAAGTGATTAAAGGCTCACTATGGCCATTGCAATAGGTTATTAAAGGCCCACTATGGCTATTGTAATGACAAGTGATTAAAGGCTCACTATAGCCATTGCAATTTGTTTTTAAAGGCTCACTATGGCTATTGCAATAAGTTATTAACGACTCACTATGGTCATTGCAATGACAAGTGATTAAAGTCTCACTATGGGCAATGCAATAAGTTATTAAAGGCTCACTATGGCTATTGCAATGACAAGTAATTAAAGTATCACTATGGCCATTGCAATAAGTTGTTAAAGGCTCACTATGGCTATTGTAATGACAAGTGATTAAAGGCTCATTATGGCCATTGCCATGTCAAGGGATTAAAGGCTCACTATGACCATTGCAATGACAAGTGATTAAAGGCTCACTATGGCCATTGCAATAAGTTATGAAAGGCTCACTATGGCTATTGCAATGACAAGCAATTAAAGTATCACTATGGCCATTGCAATGACAAGTGATTAAAGGCTCACTATGTCCATTGCAATAAGTTATTAAAGGCTCACTATGTCTATTGCAATGACAAGTGATTAAAGGCTCACTATGGCCATTGCAATAAGTTATTAAAGGCTCACTATGTCTATTGCAATGACAAGTGATTAAAGGCTCACTATGGCCATTGCAATAAGTTATTAAAGGCTCACTATGGCTATTGTAATGACAAGTGATTAAAGGCTCACTATGGCCATTGCAATAAGTTATTAAAGGCTCACTATGGCTATTGCAATGACAAGTGATTAAAGGGTCACTATGGCCATTTCAATAAGTTATTAAAGGCTCACTATGGTTATTGCAACGACAAGTAATTAAAGGCTCACTATGGCCATTGCAATACATTATTAAAGGCCCACAATGGCTATTGCAATGACGAGTGATTAAAGGCTCACTATGGTCATTGCAATAGGTTATTAAAGGCCCACTATGGCTATTGTAATGACAAGTGATTAAAAGCTCACTATGGCCATTGCAATAAGTTATTAAAGGCTCACTATGGTTATTGCAATGACAAGTGATTAAAGGCTCACTATGGCCATTGCAATAGGTTATTAAAGGCCCACTATGGCTATTGTAATGACAAGTGATTAAAGGCTCACTATAGCCATTGCAGCTTGTTATTAAAGGCTCACTATGGCTATTGCAATGACCATTGATTAAAGGCTCACTATGGCCATTGCAATAAGTTATTAAAGGCTCACTATGGCTATTGCAATGACACGCAATTAAAGTATCACTATGGCCATTGCAATAAGTTATTGACTCACTATGGTCATTGCAATGACAAGTGATTAAAGTCTCACTATGGGCAATGCAATAAGTTATTAAAGGCTCACTATGGCTATTGTAATGACAAGTGATTAAAGGCTCACTATGGCCATTGCAATGACAAGTGATTAAAGGCTCACTATGGCCATTGCCATGTCAAGTGATTAAAGGCTCACTATGGCCATTGCAATGACAAGTGATTAAAGGCTCACTATGGCCATTGCCATGTCAAGTGATTAAAGGCTCACTATGGCCATTGCAATGACAAGTGATTAAAGGCTCACTATGGCCATTGCCATGTCAAGTGATTAAAGGCTCACTATGGCTATTCAGGGTCTTCCACAGGCCATTTAAGCATAGCGCACCCGCTACTCCTTAATTCCAAAATGGAATGTCCCGCTATGCCTTAATTGTGCCGCTATCCTTTGATCTTAATGCGCTATCCCTTCAGTTTCCTAATACACCGTCGATAAATTGTGTATGCAGTCAAGCGACTCCGGTATCGATCGGTACAGACATTGGATTAAAAGTTAGTGGCATGTTGTTTATTGTTTTCGGCAGACGTTTGAGATAAGATTAGACGATGGTGTTTGAGGTAATTGGGTCCAGTTAGGGATAAATGATTTAACTGATGCAATTAAGCAGAATGATAATGAAGGACGGATATATTAGATTTCTGGACTGTAGCAGTGTTTTGGAGAGTAACCAGAATCGTGAAATAATTATGGTAAGTAATTGAATTGTTTTATTGTCTGTCTGTTTTTTTTTAACAATTAGTTATGTCTCAAATAATTGTTACTTTACTTAATAAAAACAGGTCTTGATACAGTCTTCTTATTCAGTGCATTTGATATCATAGTGAATTGAATTATGGATAAATGTGTTACTTGGACAGTCACACTTAGTGTTAAAAGAGTTTGTGATTTAAATGAGTTAAATACTTTTTTGGAGTTGCATGTACATCATTATTAACAGATCATGACAATATTCATATTTACATATTTTTTATATTAACTGTGCAATAAAAACACTTTTTCTTTTTAGATCATGAGAGGGGTTTCTCTACACTGAAGAGGGTGAAGTGCAACCTGTCAAATGCACTCTGGATGATTTTGATTTTGACAGAGCGGTAGAGGACTGGCACTCACAGAGAACAAGGAGGTCGTCACTGTGATGATGAGTTAATGTGTTGAGAATGGGATTCGGAGTGATGCAGTTAATGTTAACTGTATGACTGATTGTTGTTTTTATTGATAAATAGATGAATAAAACAATAAATTTACATCAAAATAATATGTTTTTTATTATTATTTTATTTCATTTCTTATGATATATGCCAAATCTCGTCTTTCCACTGGTCAATAAAAAAAAAATCCTGTGGAAGACCCTGCTATTGCAATGACAAGCAATTAAAGGCTCACTATGGCTATTGCAATGACAAGTGATTAAAGGCTCACTATGGCCATTGCAATGACAAGTGATTAAAGGCTCACTATGGCCATTGCAATGACAAGTGATTAAAGTCTCACTATGGCCATTGCAATGACAAGTGATTAAAGGCTCACTATGGCCATTGCAATGACAAGTGATTAAAGGCTCACTATGGCCATTGCAATGACAAGTGATTAAAGGCTCACTATGGCCATTGCAATGACAAGTGATTAAAGGCTCACTATGGCCATTGCAATGACAAGTTATTAAAGGCTCACTATGGCCATTGCAATGACAAGTGATTAAAGGCTCACTATGGCCATTGCAATGACAAGTGATTAAAGGCTCACTATGGCCATTGCAATGACAAGTGATTAAAGGCTCACTATGGCCATTGCAATGACAAGTTATTAAAGGCTCACTATGGCCATTGCAATGACAAGTGATTAAAGGCTCACTATGGCCATTGCAATGGCAAGTGATTAAAGTCTCACTATGGCCATTGCCATATCAGGTGATTAAAGTCTATGGCCATTGCAACGACAAGTGATTAAAATGTCACTATGACATATCTTAAAGGAAAATGTCACTATGACATATCTTAAAGGGACATACAAGATTCATGCTTTATTGAAGTGTGGTTAGGAAGAACAACTTTTGACACTTTTGTAAACGTCGTTTCGATGCCTGAAAATGTGTAAAATAGACCTCATGATTGCCTTGTGTCCCTTTAAGAGTTTAGGGACACACAAATCTTGCTTTATTTTAAACTTATTGCGTAGAGGGGTAAGGAAAAACAAAAGAAGACGCTTTTGCAGATGTATGGATTGTTTCACCGCATAAACATGTGTAAAACAACATCTCAAGATTGCCGTTTTAAGAGTATAAGTAATACTAAATTACGATTTTTTTAATTTAAAATGTATTTAAATTGAGCTATTTTAAGTTCTCTGGCCATGTTTTTATTTATAATCTGAATGTTACTTTCAATCCATTCTATACACAAAGATCTACATAACTGAAGCATTGCAATACTTTCAATGGTTTTGGACTAGAATTGAATTGTATTAGTACGATTCAAATAAACATTATCTCAATTTACACGACTGGACAATACATGTCCCCATTCAAGGTATCATATTAAACTGAAGATGCTGTAACAGAGATTACCAACTTACAGGAACACTTGGAAGTCTGCCCAACCGGAAATTATTTATCGTTCCAAAGTGACCACTGTGCCTGTAAGCATGAAAACACATAAAAACGTGTTAAAATGTCAAGCTCTCTGCAACATAAAATTTAAATAAAATGTGTTTGAAGTCACAAGCAGAACACTCATTGGTTAATACATTCATAATGTTCTTAATTTATAATCAAGATATCCATAGTGTCATATATGAATGACATTTAAGCAATTATATGCATACAGTGCCAGTTTCACTCAAGAAAAAAAACAAATAAAGAAATCAAGAAAAAATAACAACACAACAGCGACTGACAATGAAACTGTTGCTTACAACACCCAGCTGGTGATGCCATTTAATGACCAAGACTTGAAAATGACAATAGCTCAACAGTATTTGTTGAAAACCTGAAAATGACTAAGTTAATATCTTCACAAGAATGAGTTAATGGAAAATGACGAAAAAGGTGAAATCGCATAAGCTAGCCTGACCTAGCCTGGCCAATGGCCAGTACAGATTTATAGCATAATGTTTTTGTAATTCATTTTCTTATTCACGTAATATCCTTTAAATCAACAGTGGGACACGGGAGTAGGTTTTAACTTGTTAAATGTGTTAGTTTTCAATAGAAACATCTATCACATGTGAGATAGATGCAAACCTTAATTGACAGGACAAATAGTAAATACCATATATGGAATGTAGCGTTGAACACGTTTGTTTTCTTCAGCCTGTCCAGCTGTACCTGTGCATACTTCAGTTGGTAATCCACGCTGTAATGGCAACAGTATATGTATTGTGATGGAGGTTTAACGTTGCTTTTAACAATCTTTCAGTCATATCACGATATTGACAACTTGTCGAGGTGAGCTCAATGCTGAACTTTATAGTGTTTCCACACTAGGATAATACGTCGTAGACACATGATATGATACCCCATTATATATTATATTGACACCGGGCCGACCAGTCCTAGAACTACCCTTTATATGCTAACTAGTACCATTTTAAGAAGGTTTTGGTGTGATCCAGCTTTGGATTGAACCCATGACCTCCTGCATGCGAGGCGAATGCTCTACCACTAGAACACGCTGCAGTAATGAGAGACAAGAATGTTTCAAATGCAGCATCTTGTAATGATCACATACCGAGTTCTCAGAATATTAACATTTTGATTTCCATGAATATTTAAATTTTGAGCTCTTGGAATATTTACATTTTGAGTTCCCTGAAGGTTTACACTTTGAGTTCCCTGAAGGTTTACACTTTGAGTTCCCTGAAGGTTTACATTACGTGGCCCCGCCTTTATTCCATTAAGCAATGGGAAAGTTTATATTAGCAAGATTTTCAACAATAAAGCATGTTTTACCGGAAATATGCAATAACCTGTTTAAAATTAATTAATTTTTTTAATTTTACAATATGCAAACCTTTTAAGCCGAAATTAAGGTTTTATTTCATACCCCAGCCACGCCGTTTTCGCTTCTTGGAAAAGCGGTTGGATTGGGTATGAAAGTTAATACTGGGACCACGTAATGACATTTTGAGTTCCTTGCATATTTACACATTTTGAGTTCCTTGAATGTTTACACTTTGAGTTCCCTGAATACATATATTTTGAGTTCCCTAATATTTACATTTGTAAACATACAGGGAACTGGAAATGTAAATAATCAGAGACTACTAGTTCCCTGATTATTTACATTTCCAGTTCCCTGTATGTTTACATCTCCAGTTCCCTGTATGTTTACATTTCCAGTTCCCTGTATGTTTATATTTCCAGATCTATTTCCAGTTCCCTGATTATTTACATTTCCAGTTCCCTGTATGTTTACATTTCCAGTTAGTCCCTGTATGTTTATATTTCCAGTTCCCTGTATGTTTACATTTCCAGATCTATTTCTAGATCCCTGAATTTGATTTTTTTTGTTTCTTCAATCTGAAACTTTCAATTACAATAATTACAGATCATAGTATATAATTATGTATTCTTTTATATTGGATACTCTTACAGTTATAAATAATGTTTTACGATACTTCATGTGAATCTTTTAAAAAAGCTGCAGATTTAAGAGACAAATTATACTAATGAGACAAAGTAGACAATAGTTTTTTTTATAAAAAAATAATTCAAGAAAGATCCGCCATGTTCTGTATTTTTTGTGAGTTAGCATCTTCAGCTGTGTGAAAACTATGGAATGCCATGACTGCCTTATGGTGAGTATTAATCTTTATGTTCGGTATACATAAATGAAAACAATTGTTGACACAACGTATTAACTACCTTTTCAAACAGTTTCTGCGATTTAGATCAAGATTTTGAGCTTTTTTGAATAATCTCTGCAATTCAGACAGATAGATATCAACACTTTTACTTACATCAGGAATTACAGTCTCAATTAATGCATTCAAAGTTGTTTCACATACTATTGATTATAAATTGTCTTTCCATAAGTTATCCCTTTTAACTTTTACATATCAGAAAATTAATAACAAGGCTGCTTTCAAACAATATATAATCTATGCAAACATAATCTACTGAGTTTAATACAATATGTCAAAAATGCATGCGAAAGATTGCAGCAGCACCTACCTTTTTTGTTCATCATCTAAATCTTGCACCTGTCTTTTATGTTCATTATATTCCCGCCAGTACCTTTAAATAAAGAAAAAAAATGATGAAAGTAATTAAAAGAGACACAGAGACGAAACTTTGCATGATCGTGTTCTGTATTAAAGTGACACATGGCTAATTTTTTTAAAACTGTGTGCATCCATTTTTCCATCCTAAATTGCATTTTTCTATCATTAATAGTAAGGCAATTCCATTAAAACAAACATGGGAGCCCAGGAAGGCACTTTTGAAATCGAACACTCACCCATAGATGCAAAATTAAGTTTAAAGAACCAAATTTCAGAAAATAAGGTTCACTCATTGATGTTTATTTAACTTACTTCCTGTGTTCCCGGGTATGTTTTAACGGAATAGCCCTAATTATAAGAACAGTTCAAAGCAAACTGTTTTTGCGCATTACTAACTGTTGATTATATTGCACCATTAATACATTTAAACCTATGGTAGATTAAGGAAACATAACTGAACTCAACAATTTATTTAATTATAGGCAAGCAAGTTTAAAATTAAAATGATACTGGATTAATAAATGGAGATGCTAATTGTTACTCTATCTCTCATGCCAGTGGTCTCTAAAGAGAAGTTTATAATTTATCTCTCATGCCAGTGGTCTCTAAAGAGAAGTTTTTAATTTATCTCTCATGCCAGTGGTCTCTAAAGAGAAGTGTTTAATTTATCTCTCATGCCAGTGGTCTCTAAAGAGAAGTTTATAATTTATCTCTCATGCCAGTGGTCTCTAAAGAGAAGTTTTTAATTTATCTCTCATGCCAGTGGTCTCTAAAGAGAAGTTTTTAATTTATCTCTCATGCCAGTGGTCTCTAAAGAGAAGTTTTTAATTTATCTCTCATGCCAGTGGTCTCTAAAAAGAGGTTTTTAATTTATCTCGCATGCCAGTGGTCCCTAAAGAGAGGTTTTTAATTTATCTCTCATGTCAGTGGTATCTTTGAGAGGTTTTGCTCAATCTTTCTTGCATGTGGTCTCAAAAGAAAGGCTTTTTGTTTTATCTCTCATGCCAGTGGTATCTTAAGATGTTTCAATGTATCTCATGCCAGTGCTCTGTATAGGAAGGTGTTTACTCTATTTCTTATGTCAGTGGTCTATTAGAGGCCTTGCAGTATGCGTTAAAGAATTGAATTGAATGTTGCCTAACGGCTCATCAACACAGTATAGGTTATTTAGAGCCGCCCCAGAGAGAGGGGAAGAATACATATGAATCCGCGAACAGTGCACTACTCTTATTATTCAATAAATTCCTATGGTTCTTTAACGTGCTCGCAGGATAGACCGATACACGGGACCGCCCGACGGATGAGGCTAAGGGAAAGTGTCTTGCCCAAGAACACACCGACGAAACTCAGTGGCACCACGGAGGATTGAACCCGGAGCCTCCGGTTACATGCCTTAAAGAGGCTCTACCTATATCTCCATAGAGCCTGCTCATGATGATGATGGAATCGAAAGATGAATTCTAACTATTAACATTTTCTAAAAATACATCACCTTTCTTCTTCTTCCTCCAATTTTTTCGTTGTTTCTTTCTCCTTCTTTATTTCTGCCTCCACATGTTTTTGTTCGAGTTCCATTTGCCGTAGCTGTTCCCGCAATGCTTCTTCTTCCTGTTTCATCTGTGGACAACAATAGATTAGAACTCTGCAGCTAGTGGTGGTAATAATGATGAACATACCGGTTATGTGGATGACGGAAATAATGATGGTATTCGTTGATGCAAATTATGATGACAATGTGGATGATGATGGTAAAATTAATGAGGATGATAACGAAATGGTTGTAGTACCACAATTTTGATGATGAAAATGATGATAGTGGTGATAAATGTCTTGAGGAGGAGGAGGAGGAGGAGACAGAGACGATGGCTATGATGATGATGATGATGATGATGATGATGATGAGAATGATGGAAGATGATAAACATAATGGTTTTGGTAGTGTTGATAAATAGCTAGATGATGATGATGATGATGATGCTGTTGGTGGTGGTGGCAGTGGTGATGATGATGATGCTGTTGGTGGTGGTGGCAGTGGTGATGATGATATGATGATGACAATAATGAGAATGATGGAAGATGATAAACATGATGGTTTTGGTAGTGTTGATAAATAGCTAGATGATGACGATGATCGTGGTGGTGGTGGCAGTGGTGATGATGATATGATGATGACAATAATGAGAATGATGGAAGATGATTAACATTATGGTTTTGGTAGTGTTGATAAATAGCTAGATGATGACGATGATGATGATGCTGTTGGTGGTGGTGGCAGTGGTGATGATGATATGATGATGACAATAATGAGAATGATGGAAGATGATAAACATTATGGTTTTGGTAGTGTTGATAAATAGCTAGATGATGACGATGATCGTGGTGGTGGTGGTGGTGATGATAATGATCGTGGTGGTGGTGGGGATGATGATGATGATCGTGGTGGCAGTGGTGGTCATGATGATCGTGGTGGTGATGATGACGATCGTGGTGGTGATGGTGGTAGAGTTGCTTTCCTCTGTAGAAAGTGATACCCTACAAAGGATCTGAAAAGTTATAATGAGGGCCTTGCCAAGCAATTATTGGTCCACACATGGTGAAAGGATAATATTGTGGAAATGACTGTTCACGATTGGGTCATGGCAACGTAGACCTTTGAACTAACTGTTGATTATATTGCACCAATACTATATTTAAACGTATAGTAGAACAAGAGAGAAACAAGAGGCCCAAGAGGGCCTGTGAACGCTCTACTGGCTGTTATACCATTGATGAATCGAGTCGTACTACATGGTGTCTAGAGTGTACACAAGGTTTTTCAAGTATTTGACCTAGTGACCTAGTTTTTGACCCCATGGGACCCATTTTCGAACTTGACCAAAATATAATTAAGCAAGATCGGGTCAGAAATATGGCCTCTAGAGTGTACTAGTGACCTAGTTTTTGACCCTGTGTGACCCATTTTCGAACTTTAGCAAGCTATAATTGAGACAAATATTCTGACAAAATTGCATCAAGATCGGGTCAAAAATATGGCCTCTAGAGTGTACACACGTTTTTTCTAAAGTTTGACCTAGTGACCTAGTTTTTAACACCATGTGACCCATTTTTGAACTTGACGAAGATATAATTAAGACAAACATTTTGACAAAGAGTGTACACAAGGTTTTTCCAATATTTGACCTAGTGACCTAGTTTTTAACCCCATGTGACCCATTTTCAAACTTGACCAAGATATAATTAAGACAAACATTCTGACAAAGTTGCATCAAGCTCGGGTCAAAAATATGGCCTCTAGAGTGTACACAAGGTTTTTCCAATATTTGACCTAGTGACCTAGTTTTTAACTTCATGTGACCCATTTCCGAACTTGATCAAGATATAATTAAGATAAACAATTTGACAAAATTTCATCAAGATTGGGTAACAAATATGACCTCTAGAGTGTACACAAGTTTTTTCAAGTATTTGACCTAGTGACCTAGTTTTTGACCCCACATGACCCATTTTTGAACTTGACCGAGATTTCATTGAGACAAACATTCTGACAAAGTTTCATCAAGATCGGGTCAAAAATATGGCCTCTAGAGTGTACACACGGTTTTTCCAAAGTTTGACCTAGTGACCTAGTTTTTAACACCATGTGACCCATTTTTGAACTTGACCAAGATATAATTAAGACAAACATTTTGACAAAGTTTCATCAAGATTGGGTCAGAAATACGGCTTCTAGAGTGTACACAAGGCTTTTCAAGTATTTGACCTAGTGACCTAGTTTTTAACCCCATGTGACCCATTTTCAAACTTGACCATGATATAATTAAGACAAACATTCTGACAAAGTTGCATCAAGATCGGGTAAAAAATATGGCCTCTAGAGTGTACACACG
Source organism: Cyrtodaria siliqua (assembly GCA_037043455.1). Taxonomy (NCBI): domain Eukaryota; kingdom Metazoa; phylum Mollusca; class Bivalvia; order Adapedonta; family Hiatellidae; genus Cyrtodaria; species Cyrtodaria siliqua. The sequence goes on from JAWPHD010008790.1 coordinate 65,903, forward strand.
GTTTTTCCAAAGTTTGACCTAGTGACCTAGTTTTTAACACCATGTGACCCATTTTCGAACCTGACCAAGATATAATTAAGACAAACATTCTGACAAAGTTGCATCAAGCTCGGGTCAAAAATATGGCCTCTTAGAGTGTACACAAGGTTGTTCCAATATTTGACCTAGTGACCTAGTTTTTGACCCCACATGACCAATTTTCGAACTTGACCGAGATTTTATTGAGACAAACAATTAAGATAAACATTCTGACAAAGTTGCATCAAGCTCGGTTCAAAAATAGGGCCTCTAGAGTCTACACAAGGTTTTTCCAATATTTGACCTAGTGACCTAGTTTTTAACTTCATGTGACCCATTTTCGAACTTGATCAAGATATAATTAAGATAAACAATTTGACAAAGTTTCATCAAGATTAGGTAACAAATATGACCTCTAGAGTGTACCAAGTTTTTTCAAGTATTTGACCTAGTGACCTAGTTTTTGACCCCACATGACCCATTTTTGAACTTGACTGAGATTTCATTAAGACAAACATTCTGACAAAGTTTCATCAAGATCAGGTCAAAAATATGGCCTCTAGAGTGTACACACGGTTTTTCCAAAGTTTGACCTAGTGACCTAGTTTTTAAAACCATGTGACCCATTTTTGAACTTGACCAAGATATAATTAAGACAAACATTTTGACAAAGTTTCATCAAGATTGGATCAGAAATACGGCTTCTAGAGTGTACACAAGGTTTTTCAAGTATTTGACCTAGTGACCTAATTTTTAACCCCATGTGACCCATTTTCAAACTTGACCAAGACATAATTAAGACAAACATTCTGACAAAGTTGCATCAAGCTCGGGTCAAAAATATGGCCTTTAGAGTGTACACAAGGTTTTTCCAATATTTGACCTAGTGACCTAGTTTTTGACCCCACATGACCCATTTTCGAACTTGACCGAGATTTCATTGATACAAACATTCTGACAAAGTTTCATGATGATTGCATCAGAAATGTGGCCTCTAGAGTGAACACAAGCAAAAGTTAACGGACGGACGGACGACGGACGGACGGACGACGGACAACACACCATCCCATAAGCTCTGCTGGCCCTTGGCCAGTAGAGCTAAAAACTAGAAATTGTTATTGTCCATGGGACAAAAACGTATGGCTCCCCCACTCGCCCGAACAGACATAATTGACGACTCTAGGTCCAACTGTTCTTTATTGATCTGAGATCGTTTTGATATTCAATATCCCTGTGACTGTATCTACTATCTGTATCAGTAAGGCCACATAAAAAAATATATGTGGTTCAAGTAACCCGACCGACCCTATTTTTTTAAAGGGCCGACCCTAAAACTTCTTATGCAAAAATTAAAAAAAAAAAAAATCAAAAAAAATCAAAAAAATCAAAAATCAAAAAATTAATAAAAAAAAAATTAAACAAAAAATTAAAATTAAAAAATATTTAAAAAAAAAAAAAAAATCAAAAAAAAAAAAATCAAAAAAAATCTAAATTAAAAAAACTAAAAAATCAATAGGGGTCATCTACTGGTCATGACCAACCATCCTTCCAAGTTTGAGGACCCTAGGTCCAACCATTCTCTAGTTATTGATCGGACATAGTTTCACCGCAACCTTGACCTTTGACCTAGTGACCCCAAAATCAATAGGGTCATCTACTGGTCATGACCAACCATCCTTCCAAGTTTGAGGACCCTAGGTCCAACCATTCTCTAGTTATTGATTGGACATCGTTTCACCGCAACCTTGACCTTTGACCCCAAAATCAATAGGGTCATCTACTTGTCATGACCAACCATCCTTCCAAGTTTGAGGACCCTAGGTCCAACCCTTCTCTAGTTATTGATCGGACATCGAATTAATAGTCAAGGTCCCTACGACCTTGACCTTTCACCTAGTGACCCCTCTACTTGTCATGACTAACCGTCGTTCCAAGTTTGAGGACCCTAGGTCCAACCGTTCTCTAGATATTGATCAGACATGGTTTTGATAGTCAAGGTCACCGCGACCTTGACCTTTGACCTAGTGACCCCAAAATAAATAGGGGTCATCTACTTGTCATGACCAACCATCCTTCCAAGTTTGAGGACCGTAGGTCCAACCATTCTCTAGTTATTGATCGGACATCGTTTGTGACACAGACAGACCTACGGCCTTGACCTTTGACCTAGTGACCCCAAAATCAATAGGGGTCATCTGCTTGTCATGACCAACCATCCTTCCAAGTTTGAGGACCCTAGGTCCAACCATTCTCTAGTTATTGATCGGACATCGTTTTGATAGTCAATGTCACCGCAACATTGACCTTTGACCTAGTGACCCCAAAATCAATAGGGGTCATCTACTTGTCATGACCAACCATCCTTCCAAGTTTGAGGACCCTAGGTCCAACCATTCTCTAGTTATTGATCAGACATCGTTTTGATAGTCAATGTCACCGCAACATTGACCTTTGACCTAGTGACCCCAAAATCAATAGGGGTCATCTACTTGTCATGACCAACCATCCTTCCAAGTTTGAGGACCCTAGGTCCAACCATTCTCTAGTTATTGATCGGACATCGTTTTGATAGTCAATGTCACCGCAACATTGACCTTTGACCTAGTGACCCCAAAATCAATAGGGGTCATCTACTTGTCATGACCAACCATCCTTCCAAGTTTGAGGACCCTAGGTCCAACCATTCTCTAGTTATTGATCGGACATCATTTTGATAGTCAATGTCACCGCAACATTGACCTTTGACCTAGTGACCCCAAAATCAATAGGGGTCATCTACTTGTCATGACCAACCATCCTTCCAAGTTTGAGGACCCTAGGTCCAACCATTCTCTAGTTATTGATCGGACATCGTTAGAGACACAGACCTACAGACACGCAGACAGAAAGCACAAAAACAATATGGCTCCCCTACCACACTTTGTGTGGGGGAGCCATAATTAAACTCAGAATTTTATTTAATATATGCAAGCAGATGTAAAGTCAAAATGACACTGGATTAAAAAATCGAGACGTAAATTTTAGTGCTTGATAAAAAGTTCAAGATTGCAAAGTGTCCCTTTATTGTATAATTTGCTGTACCTGCTTTAATTCTTCATCCAGTAATGTGTCGTCTGCGTCATCTTCATTTGTTTCCAATTTCTCAAGAAAGTTTCTGTAATGAATAATAGATATAATTCATTGCAAATGGTAACTATAACAAGTTTATCACATAACATGGCTACTGGGAGTGTAATAATGTCATGACTTATTTATCGTAATACACTAGTGAATACCCTAGTGTATTACAGATGCAAATGAGGACCGAATCACTGTGTTTGTGTACAATGAAATATTTAGTACCAATTGTTTGCATGGTATATCATACAATATGTCCAGATACCTTAAATATTTATCATTATTCGAAATCTTACTTCATAAAATGCATGTTAGTGAAGTTAAATATAGTTTAAGGTGTCGCATTTTTTGTAGTGCGAAACATAGATGACTTCATGTGAACAACAAAACGACATCATTTGTCTTACAAATTGCTGCAAGGTAAAATTCATAACATCACGTCGTAGGTGTGTTATGTGATAAATGGAATATTCCATTCGTGACTGTGTATTAAGATTGCCGTGTGTACGAGTCATCGAAATTAGGATTTCAAACCTTGGATTTTGAACAAGCCCGGATCAAACGAACAAGCCCGGAAAAAAAGTATGTCAAAAATTGGAAAACACCAGTATACTCACTATGAGCCTAATATAATAGTAACATTTATTCAAATTTGATCATGGTAATGTTTATTTCAATCTCTACAATGACGTAAGCAGTGCAATTAAAAACAAAACTCTAGGATATTATGACTGTCAGGAGAAGAAATATACCTTACTGTATACTTATCCTGTAGGACGAGTGGCCTTGACATGTTACTCGTCCTTATAGGATGTTTACTCGTCCTGCTCTCATTGTAAAAGTTCATAAGTCAAAGCAGTCAGAAACCATCATTTAACACTATTATATATAAATAAAACAAAGGGAAACGTCATAATGTGTTTTTTTTCTTCTTTATATAAATCAATGAAAATTATGAAACTCTGACCAGTATTATATGTGACTATATTCCTATTCATAGTCTATAGTTCACTACAGTCTGCTCATGGCCATTACAGTTACTCTGGCATGGTATATATTTTCCCCTTTTCCTGTGAAAAATTCCCCTTAATTTTTTTTTTATATATTTATTACAAAATGTTAAACTCCAATACAGGAAAACAGCATACTTTTTGCAATTCCCCTTCCTGAAGGCCCTGGACTTTTAGGTGACTAGTACCCTTAAAGATTTCCCCCGTGAAAGGGTTATTTGTATAACATTCAAATACTGTAACGTTCGGCGCTCTGTGAAATTAGAACGGCAGCCGCATTTTAGAATGTCACAAAACGGAAATTTGTCTATTTCGCTGAATCAACAGAGTTGCGACTATTTACTGCATTTAATCGCTTAATAAGCTTTGTGAAGCTAAACGGACAGCTACGGCAAGATTGTAAACAGATCCAGGAGCGTCTATTTTCATTCTATCTATACATACCAGGTATGAAAACATATAGCAAGTAATAAAAAAAAATCTCGATTCATATTCGACGCATAGGTACCCTGAAATGCACAGTAAGAACTATTTCTTTGTTGTTTTTTTCTACTAAAATGTTACTCGTCCCCTCGGACGACCAATTCATGGATTTCACTCGTCCGGATTTGAATTTCACTCATCAATACAAGCGGCAAATCAACACAAGCCCAACCAAGCCCGTTGGGCTTGTGTTCTTGAATATTGGACAAGGCCGGCAGACATTTTACCAGTCTCGGGCTTGCGGTCTTGTGCTAGTTTCGACCACTGGTGTCCCTTTAATAGAAAAAGTTTACAATAAAAGAAACAGAACAATTTCACATTACCTGTAATCTTTACATTCTTCTTCCGTTATCTTAAGCTGGTCATCAAGCTGGTTCAGCAATGTGTCCGTACATTCCTGAATATGATATTATACAGAATTAGGTTTTATGGTGCACCTGCACAAAAAGACTGTATGACAACACCACGATTTTTTTTCCCTGAAATATCTTCCATCAACAATAAGATAAAATGCAGAATGGATATAAAACCTGAACACATGTGGAAATGAGGTAAACTGGAGCCACTTTGGTCATATTCTTCATGACTACACATGTGACACATTGACAACCACATGTGGCACCCTGACAACCAGACATGACACCCTGAAATCCCCACAGGACACGCTGACAACCACATATGGCAACCTGACAACTTCACAAGGCACCTGGAAACTACATGTGTCTCTCTAGATCTGACAACCTTGTACGGCATCCTGACAACCACGCATGGCACTCTAACCTCACATGGTACCCTGACAACCTCGCACGGCACCCTGACAACCTCATATAGCACTCAGACAACCTCACATGGTACCCTGACAACCTCGCATGGCACCCTGACAACTTCATATAGCACTCTGACAACCTCGCACGGCACCCTGACAACCTCATATAGCACTCTGACAACCTCACATGGTACCCTGAAAACCTCGCACGGCACCCTGACAACCTCATTTAGCACTCTGACAACCTCACATGGTACCCTGACAACCTCGCATGACACCCTGACAACCTCATATAGCACTCTGACAACCTCACATGGTACCATGAAAACCACACATGGCACCCTGACAACCTTGCCTGACATCCTGACAAAACCTTGCATGGCACCTGACAACCACACATGACACTCTGACAATCTTGCATGACACCCTGACAATCTGACAACTACATGTAGCACCCTGACAACCACATGTAGCACCCTGACAACCACATATGGCACCCTGAAAACCTCATATGACTCTCTGACAACCACATATGGCACCCTGATAAACCGCACATGGTACCCGGACAACCACACATGGCACTGATAACCACATGTGGAACCCTGACAACCTCATATAGCACCCTGAAAAACCTTGCATGGCAAATGACAACCACACATGGCACCCTGACAACCTCACATGGCACCCTGACAACCTTACATCACACCTAGCAATGTAATTTACCAATTTGCAGGCAAGACAAAATCAGAAATGGAGATGATAATCTTTACACAAATCTCAACATGAGCATCCAAAATTTAATAAAACAATAAAATTGTTTCAAATTATATTTTCTTCAACAAGATTTATCACAACCTAAAAATATTGTAGCACGTAATTATTAACAAGTACTTTTTCTAGATCCATTTAGCTTATTTTTAAAGTCAGTTTCAGGTCTGTAGCTGGCTGGCTGATTGTCGTGGACAACCATGATAAACAAGAGCTGTTGGAGAACAGCGCAGCTCGACTATTCGATTTTTCGGAGAATAATAAATTTATAGCTAGTATATACCATCAGAAAACAAGGCTACAACAATGTGGGGTGGGGTTGGGAGCACAATATAACTATGTGTAAGAATTGACCAAAATTACACAGAAATATGTAAAAAAAAAATCGAGTTTTGAGTGGGATGCAGGATGGGGCTGGGAGAGAGGCGGGGTGGATGGTGGGGGCAACATATATGTGTAAGAAGCTATGTAATTATTCACCAAAACAACACAAAATATGAAGGAAAAAACAAACAAAATCGAGTTTGAGTGGGGATGGGGTGGGGAGGGCAACATGTGTAAGAATTGACTAAAACAACAAAGAAATATGTAAAAAAAAAAGAAAAGTTTCAAGTGGGGTGGGGTGGGGGGAAGAGCGGGGGGGGGGGGGGAGAGGCAGGAGTGAGTTGTGGGGGGGGGTGCAACATAAATGTGTAAGAATTGACTAAAACAACAAAGAAATATGTAAAAAAAAAAAAAAAAAAAAAATCTAATGGTGGTGGGGGGGGGGGGGGGGGGGGGGGAGGCGGGGGTAGGTGGGGTGGGGGGCGTGGGCGGTGAGCGGGCAACATATATGTGTAAGAATTGACAAAAGCAACACAGAAATAGGTAAAAAAAAAACTTTCAAGTGGGGGTGGGGTGTGGGGGAGAGCGGGGGGAGTGGGTTGGGGGTGGGGGGAGGGGGCAACATATATGTGTAAGAATTGACTAAAACAACAAAGAAATATGTAAAAAAAAAATAAAAAAAAATCCAAGTGTGTGTATGGGGTGGGGGTGGGGGGTGGGGTGAGAGGTGGGGTGGGGACGGGGAAGGTTGCAACATATATGTGTAAGAAAGGACTAAAACAACACAGACATATGTAAAAAAAAATAGATTTTCAAGTGGGGGTTGGGTGGGGGGGAGCGGGGGTGAGAGGCGGGAGTGGGTTGGGGAGGGGGAGGGGGGGGGGGGGGCAACATACGTGTGTAAGAATTGACTAAAACAACAAATATGAAGGAAAAAAAAAAGGTCCAAGTGTGGGGCGGGGTGGGGGGTGATGGGGTGAGAGGGGAGGGGGAGGGATGCCGACGCCGACCCCGGGGTGATTACATAAGCTCTCTTATTCTTCGAATAGTCGAGCTAAAAAAGCGTAGAAGTCTGTATTATCAGTGTGTCCAGGGTAAACTAGAAAATGTATCCATGTGACATGGATTTGCACTTCTTTACCGCTGTCAGTCACATAAACATGGAATAAACAAACCACTTGAAGGATGGACAGACAAGGGTAACCCTATATATCCGCACTACTTCCGTGGTGGGGCATAAAAACAGGTAAATAAATTTAATATGAAATCAGTCTTAGTGTGGAAGAAATGGCAGGTATAGTTTGTGTAATCAGGGTAACTCGATCAGCAGGAACTTACCTCACACAGTGGGTGGTCAACTGTGGACTGGCCAGTCATAATGTCAAACAATATTGCCTTCACCTTGAAAAATAAGAGAGAGTTCTTGAATATGTACTAGAATACAAGCCTCAATTATTAGTTTGACTAAACTTTCATAAATAAGTCCTTATCCCGCCATCAATAGGCACATTTTACAACAGCTGTACACCATTTCTAATTCTATTGATGACGAAGTATATATACAATTACATATTTTGAGAATCCAAATTTTATATACACACTATAAACGGCTGTAACCAGAAAAGTCAAACCGAAAAACTGAAGTTACCAACTCATAATTTATTTTACGTATATTCAATCACGGACATTTTAAGAACCCTTGAATAAACCTGTACTTTTAATTGGCACATATACATTATTATATTAATATTGTATTATATGACCTGAACACCTTAAAGTGTTTTGATAAACGGTTTTGTAGAGTAATTTTGTCATTATTTGGCTGATTAGTGTATTTAGGCTATTTACCATTCCAAGAGACAGAAAAAGAAAACAGAGGAATCCAAGACCACTATTCTTACTATATTAATTAACTGGACTGGCATGGCTCAGTGGATACTACAGTGGACCTGAAATCCGGAGGACCTGGGTTCAAGCCTCACCAGCGCCTCTGGGTTTCGTCTGTGTGTTCTTGGGCAAGACATTTACCTTTAGCCTTGTCCTCTGATGGGGACGTAAATTGGACGGCTCTGAATTAGAGTCTATCCTCCAAGAACTTTGAAGAACCATAGGATTCTGTTTGTTAAGAGTAGGAAAGCTTCCCAGATTCATATGTATCCTTCCCTCTCTCTTGACTCTAAATAACCTATAAGGTGTTCTTGAGATGTTAAACGTTTGTTTGTTTGTATGATGTTTTACGTCATTTTCAGCACATGTAAGTTTATACATGATGATCGATTTTTTTTTTGTGGTGGAGGCAGTACATCCACTTTTCCTGGTTAGAACCAGTACTGTATACCTCCCGTCATCCGTAAGAATTGACACTGCCTCACTTACAAGGCGAGCTCCCAGTGGGATTCGAACCCACAGCGGTGAGAGGCAAGAAAGTTTACAACACAATGTCGTTAACTGATCGGTCCGAGGACTCCAAGAGAGAGAGACAGACAGAGACGTTAAACTAATTAGATCCTATCATTGCTGAACACATGGACAGAGTTTGAAAGAACGGTTTTGTTGTGAAATTTGGCAGTTTAGTTTCTATAAGAAAGTCCTACCTTGGGTTTATGGCCGAGATCACCCAGACTGTTGAGTCCAGTTTCTCCCAGTAAGGTAAAACCATTAGTGTCATCCTCTGTGGATGGGTACCTACAAAACACAGGCAGTATGTAACAGGATGTAGTTACAGAACTTAAGTGTCATCCTCTGTGGATGGGTACCTACAAAACACAGGCAGTATGTAACAGGATGTAGTTACAGAACTTAAGTGTCATCCTCTGTGGATGGGTACCTACAAAACACAGGCAGTATGTAACAGGATGTAGTTACAGAACATTAGTGTCATCTTCTGTGGATGGGTACCTACAAAACACAGGCAGTATGTAACAGGATGTAGTTACAGAACATTAGTGTCATCTTCTGTGGATGGGTACCTACAAAACACAGGCAGTATTTAACAGGATGTAGTTACAGAACATTAGTGTCATCTTCTGTGGATGGGTACCTACAAAACACAGGCAGTATGTAACAGGATGTAGTTACAGAACATTAGTGTCATTCTCTGTGGACGGGTACCTACAAAACACAGGCAGTATGTAACAGGATGTAGTTAGAGAACAGTTAAGAGATTGGTACTGGTAGACAACTCTGTAGGCGGGATATCGGTAGTAACGAATCATGTCATTGAAAATTCAGACACACTTATTGGTTACAAGATGTCAGATTGAAAATATGTGAAAATCTCTCAAAGTATCACCTCAAAAAGAGGCTCATCAGGCTTCAGTATGAGTTTTGAAGTTCCCCGGCCATGTTTTGTTTCATGAATATGTTTATTTAAATAGAATACACAACAATAGCTATTTACAATTCACACCTTGCAATATCTGTGAAAAGCGAGAATATGATTTTATGTGATGATGTAGAAAACTTTAAACAGGTAAATTTATAATCCACACGTAAATGTATTTATCAATTATCCGGCAATAGTTGTGCAGCTATACAATTCAGATTTACCTCATTTTCCCGTGCAGTCACGCAGTGGTAAAAGTAGTACCTACGGTACGTCATGCAAATAAAACCTATTTTATATACAACTTAGTAGCGGTTAGCGGTTTTAAATATATGTTTCTCTCCAGGACTAGCAAGAAATGTTCATATGATGTTTAAGAGTTAAATTTGTTAATTGATAATGCTACAATTATCTTAAAGGGACATACGGCAATCTTGAAATGTGTACCAAGAATTGAAATTAGTCGGTATCATTTTGGCTTTAAACCTGCTTGCATATAATTAAATTTTTGAGTTTTCACATTTGTTCGTCTCGTTCTAGCATACACTGATACATTTTTTCACCCTTTTGGGAATGGTACTGGCACCCATTCAATTGGGAAAATTTGCATTGTTTTGCCTTTAATTAGGAATTTGTCACTATCAACATGATCAAAGAAAAGCAATATTGTATGCTTAACTCCTTAAAGTATACATTTCCCCCTTCTGTTTAAAATTTTCCACTAAATATTAAATTTTTTTTTTTTTTTTTTTGAATTGTGAATTTTTCTCTTCAATTGGGAAAAACACATACTTTCTGCCATTGGGAATAGTAACGTTTTTGGGTATCACCTATATAAGAGAAAAAAAACACTTATTGGTGCAATATTATCAATGACAGATGTTCACAGTCATTATGTCATATTGAAAATAAACAATCTCGTGAAATCTCTTTATTTATTATCTCAAAAGGAAATTTCATCAGATGTCAATGTGATTTTAAAGTTCATGTTTTGTTTCATGAACATGTTTAGATGTTTATTTAAATCGAAATCAATACATAACAATAGATAATGATATAATTTACAATTCCCACATTGCAATAATATGTGAAAAGCGAGAATAAGATTTTATTTGATGACGTAGAAAACTTTGAACAGGAAAAATTAATCCATAGGTAAATATATTTTTCAAACATCTGGCAATAGTTAAGCAGCTATACAATTCAGATTTACCTCATTTCCCCGTGCAGCCACGCACTGGTAAAAGTAGTATCTACGTCATGCAAATAATAGTTATTTTTACATACAACAACGGTTTTCAATACATGTTTCTCTCCGTCTGAGACTATCAAGAAATGTTCATATGATGTTTTATAAGAGTTAAATTTGTTTAATTGATAATACTACAAAAAGGGTGGCCATTACCATTACGTGATTACGCATTACCACTGCCATTACGTGGTCCGAGTATTAACTTCCATACCCATCCAACCCCTTCTCCAAGAAGTGAAAACGGGGTTGGCTGAGGTATGAAATAAAACCTTAATTTTGGCTTAAAAAGTTTGCAAATTCAATTTTCAACAGTACTATTAAAACATTTATAAGGTAATTTTAAACAGGTTATTCTCATTTTTTTTCAGTAAAAAATGTTTTTAAACATGTTTTATTGTCGAAATATCCTTTATAAAATCCTGCTCATATTATGAGATTTTCCATCGCTTAATGGCAACAGTGAACTGAGCATGATACTCACCTGGGAGGTATTGTTCTTCTTGAAATATTTCCATCCTCTATATAAGGACCGATCTTTTCCTTCACCAAAGTTTCTTCTCTTTCAGTCTGAGCTATGAGAGGTGCTAAAAAGGTAAAACCGCATTGTTACTAAAAAGTTACCCTGCTGAAAACAATTCTCTGGAATTCCATTGAAATTTTCAATGGATGTCCCTTGACATCCACTGGAATAATCTAGTGGAATTGCTCTGGTATACCGCTGGAAACAACACTAGGTTCCACTAGATTATTCCACTGGAATTATTCAACTGAAATACCAGTAGTATTCCACTGCAAATACCAGTGGTATTCCACTGCAAATACCAGTGGTATTCAACTGGAATACCAGTGGTGTTGTCAACTGGAATATCAGTAATAATAGGTCATCTTGCGCCAGCCGCCCATCCAGATATTTAACAGACTTTCTCCTAATTGTTTGTGCGTGGTCAATTTCTTAAAGTGCTTAAAAAAGAAAAAACTGATATGGTGATGGTCACATGGTGTGTGGAGGAAAATGACTTCGAATTATTCAATGTATATCAATTGGAGCTGACCTTGGTTTAACCCGTAACCCGCTAAGCACAACTATAATAGCCTTTGTGTCTATTGTTAACCCAGATCAGCTACTCGCAGGCTGATCAGGGTTTACAATGTCCGGCTGATCAGTCATTTCCCCCAAAACACCCCTTTGTCACATAAATGGTAACTCGTAGGCTGATCAGGGTTTACAATGTCCAACTGCTGATCAATCATTTCCCCCAAAACACCCCTTTGACATAAATGGAATGGTCTTAATTCAAAGAAAGAACAGCCCATTATATATATGCAGCGTGCTAAGGGTTAAAAGAATTACATTTAAAAATAAGTCAATATTTAAAGGAATGTAGGGACACAGCCTAACATCTTTATTATTGAGAGTTCAGAAACACTTGAATAAAGGTGAAAGAATTATCAAAATCGGTTGATAAACAAAGAATATATGATCACTTGAAGGTTCTATTGAAACAGATATGGAAGCTGCCATTTTGAGAGCTATGACATCGCAGTTTTAAATGACCAGATATGGAATACTTATAAATATGAAATAATACTGATTATTGGAAAACAATGACAGCAAGTGTATGAAAAATATGTATACTTAATAGCAACAATGCTTTATATGACCAGTAAAGGACTTTTCATTCATTTGCAGTGATTTTCTTTGCTTTAAATGATATTTATCAATATTCCATATATGGTAATTTGGAAATATGACGTCATAGTTCTCAAAATGGCGGCTCCCGTATTCATTTTAGAACAACCTTCAAATGGTCATATCTTTTTTGTTTATCAGCCGATTTAGATAATTCTTTCACTTTTTTCCAAGTTTTTCAGAACTCTCAATAATGTAGCTCGATTGGCTGTGTCACTACATTTCCTTTAACCACTGATCATACTGAACAGCTTCACATATGGGAGAGTATATCTAGACTGATGAGCAAGCCTTTTGGTTAGATAAGGCCATTCTCATTACACGGGGACTTGATATCTATCACTTGCCCCTTACGGTTGTGGGTTTGAGCCCTTATGAGACCAGAAATATTTTTGTGAGGAAGCTATATCCAGCTGGCTTGCGGAACTTTGGTGGTTCTACCCAGGTGCCTGCTCCTGCATGAAAAATTGCACAGAGAGACACCTGCATGGGGTCTTCCTCCATGAATGGAAGCTGGAAAGTCGATGTTGGTGCGACTATAAAATCCAATTCAATTTCAATTCATTATATTGGGTTTGATCATGTTGATGAGGAACAATTCATATGCCAAGAATCACAAATACTAGCAGATTAAACAACAATTAGGCCAAATAAAATTATGTGTGGTTCCGGTTTCCCAATCGATCCTGTTTTAAGGGCTGACCCTAAACACTTGATGCCATTAGTTTTTTTTTACTTTAAATTATGTTTTCTGTCTCTTCTGTACCTGATATCAACAAATATATATACTTAAATTACTTTATTAGGTTTTTAAAGTAATGAGTGAAAAAAAGACAAAATACGAAATAATATATTTTTATTTTCCCAACCTACCTACCCTAACATTTTAGCATGTAACAGGAACCACACATATAATTGTGTTTGGCCTTAACGCCATAATAAATTAATTGCTAGATTCTCATCCCCGCCTGCCGCTTTTTTATGACGGCCCGGTAATTTTTATTTCTTCAAAAAAAAAAGTAATAAAAAAAAATTGTTGAAAGTATGAAACACTATTAAAAATGTGTTTTCAATCTTGGAAGTACTCTGTAGTATGTTTTACTATTTTTTCCTTGTGCCGAGACCATTTTACATTTGTCGTATAAAACAAAAAATAAAATTTCACGCCCCGCCCCTATTTCGAAATAAATTTGGATGAGAAACTAGCAATTAATTTATTATGGCCTAACAACATAAGAACTGAAGTAATATAGTACCTGTCAACTCTTTCACTAGTTCCCTCTGCTGATCAATTGAATCAAAGGATGGGTCTATTTTCAGGGGTTGACGACATCTCTGACAAACAAAACTGACTTTTCTTTTGTCAACGGCAGATCTTGTGGGTGGAATAGGGGCTGACATCGTACAAAAGGTGACTGGTCTTGATCTGGAGAGACAATAAAATATAGAAAATAGTTGTAAACCATTGCAAGTTTTTGTAGCAGTATGAATGTGTTGTGGAATTATGCTGATATTAACAAGAAGTCAATGACATTGAAGCTCTTCTGATAGATTTTGATAGCTATATCAGCCATGAGAACCTGTGAAGTTTTATGAAAATAGGACCAGCACTGTCAGAGAAGTAGTTACCACAAGTCTTTCCTATATAACTCTATGTAAACAAAGATGGCTGTTGGTGGCCATGTTTGACATGGAATCAAAAGAAATTTGTTTAGGACCAACTACATGTCATGCCAGTCATTTTAGTAAAGGTATCACATCAATACCACTTACGGTTTTTGAGAAGTAGTGGCCGCAAAGTTGTATTTTTAAAATCTATTTATAGCTATGGCAGCCATCTTGAATTACCAGTCGACTTGAAATTTTGCTAGGATCAACTAGACATCAAGAGCAACATTCCTGAGAAGTTTCATGAAAATCCGTCAAGTAGTTTCAGAGGAGTAGTCACTACACGTTTTTATTATATAACTCTATGTAAACAAAGATGGCCACTGGCAGCCATGTTTAATGTTGAATCAAAATTATTTTTGACAAGGACCAACATCATGCCATGCTGATCATTTTAGAAAAAGTCCTATATCAATATCACTTATAGTTTTCTAGAAGTAGCTATAAATTCATTTTTTAACAAGAGGCCCAAGAGGGCCTGTAGACGCTCTACTTGTATGATGTGATTCAAAATAAACATGATAGAGGCCAACCCAAGAAACATGTTTCCTATATATAACTCTAAGTAAACTTTGAGTTATCGTGGCAGCCATTTTGAATAATTTTGATTATTTGACGATAATGAAAAACACAAACTTGATAGAGGCTAACCCCAGGAACATGTATATGATATTTCACAAGAATGAAATAAGTGGTTTAGGAGATGTCGTTTGAAATTTCCTTAAATTTGACCTAGTTTTAGCCATGGCGGCCATCTTGGATGACTGGCGGCCGTGAAAAACACAAATCTGAGAGGGACTATCCCAAATATCATTGTGCTTAAGTTTCATCAAAATCTTTCAAGCGGTTTCAGAGATGTAATTTTTAACCTTTTCCTATATAACTCTATGTAAAGTTTGGGTCGCCGTGGCGGCCATTTTGATTATTCGACGATAACGAAAAACACAAACTTAATAGAGGCAAACCCAAGGAACATGTATATAATATTTCACAAGAATGGAATCAGTGGTTTCGGAGATGTCGTTAGAAATTTACTGAAATTTGACCTTGTTTTAGCTATGGCGTCCATCTTGGATGACTGGCGGCCGCAAAAAACACAAATCTGTGAGGGTGTACCCCAAATATCATTGTGCTTAAGTTTCATCAAAATCTTTCAAGCGGTTTCAGAGAAGATGTCATTTTTAACCTTTTCCTATATAACTCTATGTAAACTTTGAGTCGCCGTGGAGGCCATTTTGATTATTTGACGACAACGAAAAACAAAAACTTGATAGAGGCCAACCCAAGGAACATGTAATTGATATATCAGTAGAATGGAATAAGTGATTTCGTCGGAGATGTCGTTTTTAATTTCCTTAAATTTGACCTAGTTTTACCCATGGTGGCCATCTTGGATGACTGGCAGCGGCAAAAAACACAAATCTGATAGGGACTATCCCAAATATCATTGTGATTAAGTTTCATCAAAATCCTTCAAGCGGTTTCAGAGAAGATGTCATTTTTAACCTTTTCCTATATAACTCTATGTAAACTTTGAGTCGCCGTGGCGGCCATTTTGATTATTTGACGATAACGAAAAACACAAACTTGATAGAGGCCAACCAAAGGAACATGTATACGAAATTTCAGTAGAATGGAATAAGTGGTTTCGGAGATGTCGTTTGAAATTTCCTTAGATTTGACCTAGTTTTAGTCATGGCGGCCATCTTGGATGACTGGCAGCCACGAAAAACACAAATCTGAGAGGGGCCCTCCCAAGTAACATTGTGATGAAGTTTCATCAAAACCCTTCAAGCGGTTTCAGAGGAGATGTTGATTTTATAAAATTGCTAGCAGCCACCTTGACTCTCCAGCCGATCTGACATTTTTCTAGGATCAACTAGACATCAAGAGCAACATTCCTGTGAAGTTTCATGAACATCCGTCATGTAGTTTCAGAGGAGTAGTCGCTACAAGTTTTACTATATAACCCTATGTAAACAAAGAATGCCACTGGCAGCCATGTTTAATGTCAAATCAAAATGATTTTCAACAAGGACCAACATCATGTTATGCTGATCATTTTAGAAAAAGTCCCATGTCAATATTACTTATAGCTTTCAAGAAGAAGTCGCAACAAACTTGTTTTTTAACAAGAAATCCGTGGATTCACATGTCTCGCCTAATGGGGGCTGGACGTAAAAATAAAAACGTCAATGGTGCTTAAATGAAAGTTTGTAAACATTTTAGTAACTAAAAACAACGGAGTTTGCCGTTTGCTTTTGCTGAGATGACATCTAAGTGCATTTGTTTAAAAACAAAATACCATTCTATTAAAAACAAAATGCCATTCTATCAAAAACAAACGGCCCAAGAGGGCCTGTGGATGCTCTACTGGCTAAAACGGCTCACATATATCAAGGGTTGTCGACATAAAATTCCCATCATTATTTTTTTAAAACATTGCAAAAACAACTGGGATAGGATGGCCTTAGATCGCTCACCTGGTAATCATGGGCATAAAGTCTGCTGTGTCTAGTCTGGCATGGGTATTTTTTAATTTGTCCCACTTCTTCTATGAATGAAATTTCATAAAAATGGGTTGGGGGTTATATTAACATTCTAAACAAATATGGTAAAGATCAGATAAAACATGAAGTAACTACAGATTTAACAAAGGAAAATACAATATAACATTTTTCAACAAATCAAGGGCCATAACCTGTCGTTTCTAACAATATCTAGCTCGTTTTTGAACTTGTCCAAGATTTTATTGATATTCCAAGCTTTGCACAACTAGACATCATACTGAGGCTTCCTGCCAAATTTTGTAGAAATCCAACAAGCCGTTTAGGAGGAGTAGCGCCGACAAAGAAATTTAAAGTAAAAATGTCAAAGTGCCATAACTCAGCGAACTGGAACAAAGGCGCAATATGTACAACTAGACATCTAACCGATGCTTCCTGCCAAGTTTCGTCGAAATCCAACAAGGCGTTTAGGAGGATGGAAAAAGTAGATATAACTAGTAAATGTGTCCAAGGGACACCCAAAGGGTTATCGGTTGCTTACAAAATGGAGTATTGAATTGAATTGGATTTTATAGTCGCACCAACAGCTAAGGTCATATGGCGACTTTCCAGCTTCCATTGGTGAAGACCCCAGGTGCCCCTCCGGGCAATTTCGTGCACGGGCGGGCACCTGGGTAGAACCACCGATGTTCCGGCTGGATAGCTTCCTCACATAAAGATTCCTAGTCAAAATGGAGTAATAAAATGTTAAATGTAATATTAAAAGGCAAGTTATATGGACCTGATATTGGGTAGGAACATAATAGTGCCATATAGATGAAAGTGTTTATGAAGTTTGAATACTGTAAGGCTTTTGATATGTGAGTAATTGACTTAATAAAAAAGAGGGCCAAGATGGCCCTAAATCGATCACCTGAGTACTGGCCCATTATCGAACTTATTCGAAATCTTATAGGTGTACAGAAAGTAAATCACTATGGTATTCATGCCTGGTGTAGATGCCTGGTGTAGTCGAAAGGAGTTCCCAAATATATAATCTCTAACTTTTTTTGTGATAAAAGGCATTTTTGAGTATTTAAAGGTGAAATATAGCGTGTATTTCCAGTATATATTCGGAAATATACGTATATAATATAAATATTTTTAAATCTTACACTTATTGGTTGTCCCGTTTTCTCACAGTAGCCAATTTTATCCCATAGCGCACACGCTTCGAGTTTCGCCCTTTTTGAAGACAGTTAAGTGACACGTGATCCTGTGACGTCATTGGTACCAAACGATTCGCGGTGTCGCATTGAGTTGTATAGTATTGTCTATGTAGGATTACGTTTTATGGTACTTGTTAAGAATGCCGTATGTTGTTACTGGGTGAAAAAGTTTGCATAAAGAAGGACAAGACAATAACCTAAGTTTCTTTCGTTTCCCTAATCGAGATAATGATATATTAAGATTTGAAGTGTGGGTAGACGTTACCGAAGAAAATCGCCCGACTCGTCGAGAAAGTGGGAACCTACGAAAGACGCGCGAGTTTGTAGCAAACATTTGGAGTTGACTTTGTGGGAAGTCCATCGTTTGGTTTCATTATCTTTGAATTTGGAGAACAAAAGGCCATGCAGATTAAAATCAACAGCGGTACCAACGATATTCGACTATAAAAATGAGAAGTGCATAACCCCGCCGTCTCCAAGCAAGTTGTATTCGCCTATTCGACCGGCGTTGAGGAGGAAATTCATACACGAAGTAAGATTGAAATTTATGTTCAATTATCTTAGCACCTCATCGGGTATACGTATGATAAATTGAAGAAAGGTGTATAGTCTTAGATCTTTATATACACCGTGAATGTTTAGCTGTTGAATTAGAAGCATGCGTCTTTACGTGAATCAATGAAGAGTTGACGGCGCTAATATTATGTAGCCGTCTTTTTTTAAAAGATTGCTAAGAACGTTCAGCATATAAATTTAAATGAATCCGGTGAAATAAACACTGTGTCTTTGTTTCCAAATTTTAATTTTAATAATTTTAAATTATACACCCTCTTCTGCCAATAGTATTATAGATATAGGCTATATTATCAACATATATAGGGCTATGGATTTGAAAAAAAATACAAAATGTTTCATGGATATTTATTACAAGGCAGAACAATAATAATATTACTAGCTTTTATATTAATTCAGTAATTTTTTATGGCAAAGCAACAACAATAACGCCTCTTAGCTCGTGCAATAAGTAAAACAAGTATAATAGAATAATATACTTTATTGGTAATTTGATATATTTGGTCTGTTTTCGATCTGTATATCAGGAGTAAGTATACATGAGTGGTATACGGACAAATGCCCCCACGGACAAATGCCCCCCTGCTCATTTTTGTATAGGTGGACAAATGCCCCCTCATGTTTTTGTATAGGTGGACAAATGCCCCCCTGAACATGAGTAAGTATACTTACAAACTGTCTATATCGTGCTCATAATACATTTGGCTATATTATTTAAATCATAGTATTTTTCTCTCTTTGTGCGCGACAAATATCATGTGATATATCCGTATTGTGCAATACGCGTCTGCCCTCGGCGGTATTACACCGCTCAATTAATTGCAATAAACAGGAAATATATCATAAAACTAGGTTTCCCTAAATGGTGTGTGCTTTTGTGATATACCGACGTATGTACCCAAATTAGGCTGCACTTCAATAGTGCACCGCAATATTTTATTAGTCTGTAATGATATTTGGGGGCACGTGGAGACTAGAGAGCGTGTCATATTGCAAACACCGCTCCTAGAGTGTGTGGTGTTGATGGCGACTTATGGCAAATATATAATACTATAGAAATTATGGCGCCGAAATTATATGCCGTTTCATTTATTATTGTTTTTATTCATTTTTTTATCAATTATGGATAATATCTAATAAATATATTTGTTCCATGCCTACTTATCGGCAAAAAATATCTGACGCTCGTATTACCATAGAGTTACATACATATATATCCATGTATTAATGTATAGGTATAGACCAGGTCCATTCATTCGGAATATACTACATTTCGCGGTTATTGTGTATGTACCAAGATATTGCTGTGTTGCCGGTGACTTACTGTCAGATTTCGATGAAAACAATGTTTACGTTGTTTTTTTGTTTGTTGTTGCTGTAAGTGTATAAATACGCTATTTTGTTAGATTAGTGAATAGTGTAATGAACCACTGAACGTAACGAATGACATGACACGATAGTCTTTACAAGCTCTCCATTTGCACCTGCACCGCGTACGACTTCATCATCAGTTGATGAATCCGATGTATTTTCGTCCTCAGACACGTATTCTGGCTCCAAATCGTAAGGTTGCACATGGTGTAACCGTTTTATCAGGGGCATTACCTCTGACATCGCTTAATTCTCACATTTTCACACAAGGTATACTGTTTTTCGTTCAGTCCCAATGTAAACAAAAAATAGTTTGTTCCCAATGACGTCATTTCCGGTAATTCGCGCAAGAGTTTTTCCCCTTAGATTTTTTTCGATTTTTTAGCAATGCCTGTTCGCCTTTTCGGTTTTTATCTTTAAAAACATATTTTCACTAAACATACATCAATAGCATAGTAAACATCGTATTTATAATGATATTTAATAAATAAAAACATATCAACAACGGATTTGTTGATTTAGGACAAATTTCATCTTTAAGGCCTGTTTTTCTGGCTGAAATGACTTTATTGACTTGTTTGTGATAGCTTAAAACCATTTGCATGGTTGTTTGATGATTTTATTTATCAACTTGACAGTTTTGAAAGTGAAAGTAGAACACATTTAAGAGGTGCCGAATGAATGCAGTTTGTTCACGGTATCAACATGGCCATCAATAAAAATATGTTTGTTTGCCGTGCTCCGACCGCCTCACCCGATTCGGCCGCGACTCAAAATGTTTTAATGACCTCGGGCCGAATTTTTTTTTTAAATAAAAAACATTTTTTTTATTTTTATTTTTATTTAAATGATAATTTTATTAGCCAGAGTTGTTAAGCATCTAATCTGGATTGCAAAGGTTATCAAAAAGTTGCCTTAGTACAAAAATGGCATAATATATGCGAACAAGATATATAAAAAAATATCTAAAAATAAAACTTTTTCCTGCTTTAAATACACATGAATAAAATAATTATGTGCAAGTCCTTGTGTTTAGTTTTAATAACCTATGCCCTAACATCGTACTAGGGCCTTTACAATGTTGTAGATTGGATAAGCTTTTGATGTAAAAAAAATAAAAATCCCTACCTACCTACCCACCCTCAAAATTCTGGGTAGGACAGAGAAACAGATAACTTTTGCATCAATTGGGTAAATACCCACTGTTTTTTTAAAAAATGGGTATTTTAAATTTTAATTGGGTATTTTTTTTTCGGATACCCACTGATTTTAATTTAATTGGGTATTTTTATCCTACCCGGATGTTTTCATTTGAGCATTTCCTTGAAAAATTAACTTACAACAAACAAAACACATAATCAAACATCTTTTATCGCTTTTATCATTATGTTGTGTGCATACTGTCATATGTAAACTGTAACACATGCCTTGTGAATCGTAGACAACATTGAAAAGTACATCATCTAACATTATTTTTGAAATTTGTTTTGCCTCCGTTGACTTACTGTGGTCAAAATAGTTACTAAATGTATTTATTTGTGTTTTTTTGCGGTGTTTTTATCCGTACGCGTTTGTTTACATTCGCCGACATTTTTAACCGACGCTTGATTTAGATCGCCGAGCACCAACACGATATAAAAAGGTTACAGGCAAAAATGAGTAAATCGCACACAATTTAAACTGAATTTCGGAACCAGTCTGTTCACTCGGCAGTTTCCGTCTTTTACCTATATTTGATTTTGTTTCGAGATATTGTGAGAACTCTGGGCAAAAACGCGATCGATTAGAAATGAAAAATTGCAAAATACGCTAGCAATTTGCGAGGAATTGCGTATCAGACATTTCTTTTGCGTTATGATACGCATGGTTTTGTATTTATATTTCTTTTTCTACAATTTTATTTGCATATTTACGCAAATACGCACCTTTTCTGGAGCTCTGGTAGGAGCACAGCAAACAAACAATTTTTTATTGATGGCCCAAAGATCAGAATTTTATTTTCTTATATGCCACATGACCCCTACTATTCTCAGCAGTTTTCTTTAGAGGCAGGTCTCATGACTAAGAACATGTAAGTGAATCTTAGTTTGAACTTCATTTTGAGAAAATGGCTAACTAGAAAGCTTTGTCAATATTGCATTGGACTCAATGGGATTTGATTTACTTCCGGTACACCTATAGTCATATACAATCTGTGCAAGTTTGGTTAAGATTGTTCATGAAATGTGGCCTCTGTTGTGTTTATAACATTGATATAAAGACACGACAAAGTTTGGTAAATATCAAATACAAAATGAAGGTGCTAGAGTGTAACCAAATGTGACCCCAGGGCTACATGTAATATATGAGAGCTGTGTGCCTTGCGGTTTCAGAGAAGATTTTTTAAGTTTTTCCCTATACACGTGACCCCAGGGGCAGGGCCAAATGGTGACCCTTCCAAATGAGACCCAACGGTCACCATTTGAATAAACTTGGTAAAGTACCATAAGCTCATAGTAATTGCAAAATATTAAAACTCTGGCTCTTGTAAGTTTCAGAGAACGGAGAATAAGCTGTTTTAATTTTTATATATAACTATAAAATCTATGTAAAACTGTGACGCCAGGGATTACGACTGAAAATTGAAAGTAAGTACACTTACACATTTGGCGGGAAAACAACTGCTTACAGAGTCGTAGAATCTTGGAATAAACTCTCTAACACTGTGATTGAGGCACCCACCATCAATTCCTTTAAAAGTAGGCTAAATTTACATTGGGCAAATCATCCAAATAAATTCAACCCAAAAAACTAATAAGGAACCGGAAGTCCTTCACTATGATATAAATCATAACTAGACTGGGAAAACAACATCAAAAAGGGCCTAAGAAACCTGTTGGTTTAGACTGGCTTCTACTACAGTATGAACAGTATGAAAACTGGGTGTGTCACTTCGGAGCCAGAAACTACTAACTTTTCATTGGATTCGCTATGAAAAAAAGTTCCTCATTAAATGTCAGTTAGATGCAAGTTTCAGACAAGAGGTGCCATATATATCTACGAGATATAGGGAAATCAGGGTAGCCCTAGAGGCTATAATGCTTGTCTATGAAAAAATCAATAGTTGTCTGTGACTCTGGTGTTTTTCTTTTTTATCAAAAAAAAAAGATTACGTGCAAACTGGACTCAATAACAGTATTAATGGAAATAATGAAAGCACCATTTATGAGTTATGTATGTATAATTGTATGAAAGTTCAATGGCAATTAATAAAATACGTACAATATACAAGAGTTACGTTGACTTTTACCAGCTCAAAGATTTACATTTTGTTTTCGTCGAAATTCCACAGGAAGTTGACCAACAGTGATCTCCCTTAAAAGCGGTGGCACGAAATACCAAATCTACCCAAATCCACCAAATCTACCCAAATCCTTGCCCAACTATACCACCGTGACACGAAAGTTTAAGTGTATAGTGTAACTTCTGAAACAATAAATATTTACCAAAATCCACCCAAATCCTTGCCCAGATTTACCCAAATCCTTGCCCAAATCTACCAATATACCAATATAAATTGGCACGAAAGTATATGTGCGTAGTGTAACTTCTGAAACAAGAAATATTTGCCGAAATATACCCAAATCCTTGCCCAAATCTACCACTGTACACATATAACGTGGCACGAAAGTATATGTGTATAGTGTAACTTCTGAAACAAGAAATATTTAACCAAATCTACCCAAATCCTTGCCCAAATCTACCACTATACACATATAACGTGGCACGAAAGTATATGTGCATAGTGTAACTTCTGAAACAAGAAATATTTACCCAAATCTACCCAAATCCTTGCCCAAATCTACCACTGTACACATATAACGTGGCACGAAAGTATATGTGTATAGTGTAACTTCTGAAACAATATATATTTACCAAAATCTACCCAAATCCTTGCCCAGATTTACCCTAATCCTTGCCCAAATCTACCAATATACACATATAACGAGGCACGAAAGTATATTTGCATAGTGCAACTTCTGAAACCAGAAATATTTAGCCAAAACTACACAAATCCTTACCCAAAGCTACCACTATACACATATAACCTGGCACGAAAGTATATGCGTATAGTGTAACTTGTGAAACAAGAAATATTTGCCCAAATCTACCTATATCTACCACTAATAGTCTATACACATATAACGTGGCACGAAAGTATATGTGTATAGTGAAACTTCTGATACAAGAAATATTTACCCAAATCCTTGCCCAAATCTACCAGAATACACATATAACGTGGAACGAAAGTATATGTGTATAGTGTAACTTCTGAAATATAGTGTAACTTCTGAAACAAGAAATATTTGAGTAATTTTGGGTAGGATTGTTTTTGGTGTACGGTTTTTATTTTTTTTTAAATATGTTTTGATGTTTGTATACATGTCTATTCTATACAGAAATATAATATAACAAAAAAAGTTTTTTTCTGATTTCTTTTTCTTTTTTTTGTCTTTTTTATGTTTATTTCCTTCAACCTGTCTATTGAAAATAACAATTTCTTCCAGTCATATTGTTGTGGTGGATGAGTGGTTAGCATACTTGGTCATACTTGCCTCTCGTCCCAGGTTCGATTTCCTCTGGTAAGCCTACTATGAAAGTATGCCATCCTCAGAAGGAGGTGTGTGTAAAGTCATAGGTCCGTGAGCAGGGAGAGCTATACACGTGGTAATCGGTTATTCTTCAACAGAATTGCACATAATAAATGAAATTGCGTGTAGATAGTGGCAAAATATAAGAAACATATACATCTAATCTATTTTATAACTCTAACACCATAGCATGTGTTTTTTTTCAATATCGACGTGTGCTTCAACTAAACGATTACAATACAAAACTTCCTCCCCTTAATCTGTTATAAATGGCGTTTTCACAATAAAATCGCAGTATATACGTGTTGCGTCCCTTTTGTTGTGAAACACCATTTAGGGGCATAATTGACAGCTGGAGCTTCGTCGGGGCATTATTGACAGGAGGGGCTTAAACAACAGCGAGTGATTTGAACATTACTACTGAAATATTTACACAAATCTACCCAATCTACCACTATACACATATGACGTGGCACGGAAGTATATGTGTATAGTGTAACTTCTGAAACAAGAAATATTTACCCAAATCTACCCAAATCCTTGCCCAAACCTACCACTGTACACATATAACGTGGCACGGAAGTATATGTGTATAGTGACACTTACCCAAATCCTTGCCCAAACCTACCCAAATCCTTGCCCAAACCTACCTAAATCCAAATGCCCATGCAAGTCTAGCATTTTTAGCTCCAGAAGATGAACTTTATACATATAATGTGGCAAGAAAGATTTAAATCTACACAAAGCAATAACTTTGCTACACACAACAACACAACTATACACATCTCTATGCTTCGTAGACAGAATACGCATTAACATAAAATTCTAGACAATATAAAAGCAATATATACCCAAATATATTACCCAAATCCACAGACATAAATGATTAATAGACGTTAAACGTTTGATTTTTTCGTTAAAAAGTAACAGCGCTAAACAAATCAACAAAGAATCCCATATCTATGTTTAGAATGCATAATAAACTTATTAAACAGAATGCAGTTATATATCTTATAAATGCAAAAAATACCCAATAAAAACAGGGTTTGACTGAATAGTGAAATGGAAATGGACCTCCATTTCGCGAAAGGGGCATGAAAGTGCGAAAGGGGACAGGTTTACTTGGCCCCCTGCTATATTTAGATTTAAAACAAGGACTACATGGCCCCAGAATAACTTTTGTAGTGTTTATCAGACATGGTAAAACTATATATCATTGTACATGTTAGAAAATGTACTTTTCAAAACACTAAAAAAAAATTGGATGCCAAATAAGCGAGTTAATGAATGCAACACATACACCCATCAGATTCGCAAAATTGTCTTATTTTGATCGCTTAAAACACCTGGCCCCGTCTCAGAATTATTTAATACATCTTTGATCGGTAATAACTTTATATATTTACTTAGCTGACTATAACTACTTTCTAAAACTGTAAGGATAATTTAAATCGTATTCAAATTGGCAAAGTTTTAAGGCGCTGTATATATGCATGTGCAATCGTATTTTGTTAGCCGCGATGTTTTAGTTTGAACCACCTGGCCCACAACCTTTTTTTTTCGAAGTACTTTACCGATAATATATTTGTTTATATATTCTTAAAGCATATTTTATGCACTTTATTTAGATTTAAAAATGAGTAAAATCTGTTTAAAAGTGACAAAGTTATATGCTTTTGAAAACAGCTGTTGAATTTGCCTATTTTATAAATGTTACAAATATCAACCGACAGAGTCATGCGTGTTATTAAAGTATTATATAGTCACATAATTGAAAATACTTAAAATAAAACCAAAATATTGTGTTTCATTATGTATAATAATGCATAATACAAATAATGTATATTCATTCATTCATTCATTCATTCATTCATTCATTCATTCATTCATTCATTCATTCATTCATTCATTCATTCATTCATTCAATTCAATTCAATTCAATTCAATTCAATTCAATTCAATTCAATTCGTTCATTAATTCTCACAGAAAACATATAATAATAAAACAATGTATTTACATGCATATAACTAAAACAATACTACAATAATACATTATTCAAAACAGAATTGTAAGAGACTAGCTATTCATGTATTTTAAATATATCGAATGCAAAAATCAGTAAAAAAAGGTGTCCATACAGGACGCATAATTGACAAACTAATGAAGTTAAATATCTATCTTATTATATTTGTATAATTTTGTAGGCTTTAATGTAAAATTGCTGAATAAAGATATTTGTATTTGTAAAATGTGTATGAGGTAGTCAGTTCTCACTTAAGATGTGATTGTTTTATATTCTTTTAAATAGTCATTACGATAAGTACCTTTAACTATATTGTAGAAAGTGTACCTCTAACCTTATGGAAGGAAGTATACCTTTAACTGTATTATGGAAGTATACCTTTAACAGTGACCAATATATTGATATGTGTATTGAAGTGTAACATTATTTTGATTGGACAATTACAATGGCCAGTTCATAATGCTTCAATTTTATTGGTTGTATATTTTACCGCCTAAATCATGAAACTACCTTCTGGGCAGTTGGAAGCAAATATTTAAAGGGAAAAGATCTAGAATGTAAAATGGAGTTTTCTCAAAGTGTGTAATTCAAATTGGACACTTGTAAAGCCAGTTGAATAAGTTAATATCATAAGTAATTATTAAAGTATAGAGTGTAAATAAAGGAAGGAGGAATTTGGGTAAGTTTATTTTATGATATATTCTTTTGTTTTGAATTGTGTTGATGGTTTAAACATATTTTATTGCATTTTTTAACAAAGTATGCAAATGAGTCGGGCCACAAGTTCTTACAACATTAGTTACGGCCCTTCCCAACATTAGTTACGGCCCTTGAATTGTGTTGATGAATGCAAAACACATGTTTACAAGTGTGTAAATTGCGTGGAAAGAAAGTGTTTCAAAATCTGTATCACTTTGCGTGTTTTAATGTCTGTATATATTTTTTATAAGAATACTTTAAAGAAGGTATTTCATTGCACCTAATGAAATGACATGTGGAGAGCTTGATTTGTATTTTATGTGTTTAAATCTAATGGAACTATATGTCTTTGTATCCATATGTAAGCAATATGAGACGAGTAACTATGCTAATTGTATATGTTAAATAAGGAGACGCAAACAACCGATAATTATATATGTACCTAAAATCTCATTATAGCCTAAATGTGTTCATGGAAGATTTACGTGTGTATTGATTATTCCATCATTTAATATACAGGTATGAGAGGTTGACGATGTGAGGTATATTGACGTGATTGTATAAAATCATCAGGAACACCATAGCACCATATGCTTGTAAGTTATTTGTAGAAGATTAATGTAATGCTATTGAGTCATTCATATTTAAAGGTGTCATGTAATTAATGACGAGCATTGTATTTTAAATATCTTTTGAATTCCAAGATGATCATTGGCTATTTATTAAATGATATGGTAAATGGCATTGCAATATATTGTAAGGCACTATATAGTAATTCACAGTATTGTAATTCATTGTATTGTAATTCATTGTATTGTAAATTGTGTTGTGGGAGAAAGTATTAATTCTATTGATGTTAAGTGAGAAAGTAATATGATTATATTTATTGTAATTTTAATATATTTCTGTGGTTATCGATTGATTTATGTGATAAATGTGGAAACATGAAGAAGTGTTTTTGTCTGTAACTACGGGTCCCTACAAGCCCTTACTACATATATACATACGTTATTATTTATTTGCAGTTTGAACATTTTCATGTAGGAGAATTCAAGTGGTCTACACAAGATTTATGGAACCATTCAATGGAATATGATTTATTGTCACATTTAACAAGGTCGTCAATTAGGCCCGGTAATCTGCAGTGGCAGTAGATTTTAATTTTACTTATTTTGGATTCGCAGACTGGCATTTTCGGCATTTGCCTAACTTTCGGAAATGACTCAAAATTACCCTCACTTAAACATTTAATAAGATGTGACCTCACTGCATGGATGTCGAATTGACATTGGGCTATATCCAAATTAAATTCTTTAAACAATACCTCGATCATGAATGCAATTGCAAAAACGCCACAGTCAGAGGAATTATTTTGCCGCTGTTAATCGGGAAAAACACCATTAATAAATGGGGATTCTTTGCATAAATTGGTGAAAGTTGTAACATAATATCCGAATTTAAAGTTTTATTTGATTTTAAACTATCTACATCATAAATTGAACATGTATCGCTTTTCTGAAAGGACATCTACCATTAAAATGAATTTGGCAACTAGGAGACTTTTTTTTAATTTTTAATTTTTTATTTAACTTCCATTTCTGAAGTTTGTCCACAAAGTGTGGAATGTTTAAAGTGGACTGAACACCGGAAATATTAGGGAAAAGTTCATTTAGAAGATTTTGGGGTGCATTAATTATCTTATCATTCAACCAATCAGTATGATTTTCAAGAATCCATGTTGTTTTAGAACAAATCTCACCGGATTCATCCGTTCGACAACTGTTTGTAACTTCTTCTTAAACATGATAATTCATTTATGACTGGACTTTCTTTATTGGAACGTATCGGCTTTTGTTTAGGTGTACTTTGGTTATCATAGGGACAACTTTTTAAAGGAGATTGTCTAAAAATAATTCATTAACAGGACTGCTTTCATTTAAATGGACAGTAATATTCGTTTTTTTGGTTTACTTTCGTCAGAACTATTTTTATATTTTTACTGTTCTGCTTCTTTTTTTTACCTTTTTTAGTTGAATTAATGGGAGTGAATTGGTTATTAGAATGTAATGGGGTTGACGCCTTAACCGATTCTGGAGCGGGTATTACTTCAAAATCGGCTTTCTGCGGCTTTTTTTAACCATTTTTTTTGGTAGTTCGTGACTTGCTATTTCTTATTAATAAAAATCGACAGTTTCTTTTTAACTAGTTTATTTTCTACTCTGCTGTTTACATTTAGTGCCGTTTTCACAGCTAATATGTGATAACAGGATGGTCCCTCAGCTGGGCAGCTGCAATGCTCCTTTGGTACTAAAGTAACTGTACGCTTTGAGTCTTTTATTCCCTGAACCATATAACAACTTTAATGTGCAACCCAAAATATACCGTTTGATTTAATTACTTCGTCTGCTAACATTTTTTGTGTTAAACTTTTTTCAGTACCTTTTCGTTCAGACAAACTTTTATCGCGTTATTTATTAATATTTCTTGTATATTTAAAGGGTCCTCCAAATTGAAAAATAAAGTGATTTTAAATGAAAGCTTATTATAATAGAATGTCAATGTCATCGCCCGTTTTCTCAAAAACCGTTGATAAATGCAAGTTTTACATGTATGAAGTTTACCTGTACACAAAAAAACTGGTGCGCGATCGATCTTCGGAAAATGACGTCATAAGGGGTTGACCAATCACATCTTCCGTACAAACTACCTAATTTACATAATCAATTATGGCGCGTATCTATGTGTAAACAAACCGTTACTCTTGTTGGATGTTCATTTTCTCATATAGCCTAAGTGTTTCAAACCCTGGAATATTATTGATGTGTTCGCGTCTTCATCATGGTGAAAAGGTGCTCATTAAGCTTTTGTAGAAAAAGTAAACAGGAAGGCAGTGTGTCTACACACATTTCCATGCGGCCGTCATCGAACTAAATGGATTGAACTTGTCGTTTTGCAAAACGGTGTGAAATGGAATTTTTCAGAGCACTCTCGCGTATGTTCCGACGACCATTTTCTGAGAAAGATTTTGATGACTATTATGTAACGAAAAAGAGATTACCCGTATTTACTCTATCAGTTCGGACGGGATAAAATAATAATTTGTTTTGGTGTCCGGAAATATAACTTTCCAAAATTAATTCATATTTGCCAATTTCTGAATATTTTGAGAGAGAACGGTAAATTAACATTCTACGGTAAGTATTTTTAATTGTGATGTTCGGGGCAATCTCACCTTCGCTGTCTACGGTAATTACGAAAAGCCATCAATTAATTATTACTTATTGGTAATTATTCGCCTATTCTATAAACTGTCTAATATTACGGTGGTACTCAACTTGGGCAAACTGTAAAACCTGTGAAATCAGTACACCGAGACACACTTTACACGCGAGTAGAGTGGGTTATTCCTTTGAATTTTGCGGTGAGTGAGCGGTACACTGTTTGATCTGTGGAACTGTCACGTTCTGGTCACAAGTGTAGTTATATGCTGGCCAATGCGGACTGTGTAATAGTATACTGGGCTATATGCGATTCAATCCATAACAGTGAACTAATAAACAATGTGTAAACAATGAACTAATGAACAATTATGACATTTAGTTTATTATATTAAATTATTATATTTTGTTGAAATGTAGCAATGAACTTTATTAAATAATGAGACAATGCAATTTTTAAACATGTTGATTATTTTATTGCAAAATAAAAACATACAAGGTATTGCAGAAAATAAATTCAAATTATAAAATAGTCGTGTTCTTTGTCCATTTAATTGCACCATCATGTTATTCCTCAAATCGAAGCTAAAAAACAAAGCATGCCATGCTTATAGTATGAAATAAAACATATTTGATGTGTCTGTACAAACAGACATCAAATCGACGTTTTACCTGTGTGAGCGAGTCCGTATTTTTTGCTGGTAATGCCAGATAATGGTATGGCCCACTAGCTACTACAGCGACAACACAAAACAACCCGTAACACCTACATTGGAATGGTTTTACCTGGTTTAAACAATTGTTTCAACACGCGCCTGACCGATTACACAGAATTTATATGGATGTTTATAGCATGGGTCAGTATAGTGTGTTAAAATACACGTTTAATGCTCTTTTGAAATTTTTCGTATTGGCGAGCATCAACGTGTATTGATTATTGCACATTTTACGACTGGACTTTCCCAACGGAATCTGTTGGGAAGGTTTCACGCTTTTAAACGGCATTGTTTGTATATTATATATGCACAGGTTGAAAGAAGATTTTTTTTTGAGTCGATTGGTGTTTCAAAATTTACCTGCCAAGATGAAATATCTCAGATTAACCAAATTTATCACGAATATATTGACACATTTCCGAATTATCGAAGGGTACCGCCATCTTGTTTGAAATTCTTACCCAGAGTTCCTTGCGCATATTACTTCACCATACGCAACCTACCATGCACCGTCGATTGAATAGAATAGAACCGTTTATTGCTACAATCGTAAAACATTGTGTAGTGTGTTTAAACTACACATATTTCATGCCGATTTAAAAGTAATATTTTTGTTATATTTATAGTATTGTTAAAATTACTTGTTTAGTCGTTATTATTCTACAAGACTCTTCCTCATTCTTAAATCGTAATAAAGAGAATATAAAATATATGAAAATTAGCAGTTTGGTAAAGATCCGAATAATAATAATGAAGTTGCAAGAGTGTTCACAAGGCAAAAGTTAGCGACGACGACGGGCGACGGACAACTGACAACGGACAACTCGTCATCCCATAAACCCTGGGGCTGGGGGTTGGGGCGTGGATGGGGGATTTGAATACTAGTGACAGTTATTGTTTTCGTAAACAAAATCACCATGTTCAGGTCCACCAAACACACAACGATTTCTTTTTATAAAGCACAATGTCTCATCCTAGCTCAACTAAATTTGGGAATTAGTTTCCTTATAGTATGTTGTAAAGGGTTGCTTAAGTAATGTTGTCTTCCGCAAATTCTGGGCTCCCATGGAATCCAAATTGTGACGGCCCATAAAATGTGCAATAAAGGCAGATCTAGGTTTGCATGTAAGCTGGTGTATATATAGTTATAATTTTGGTTTGGGATCTTATATCATTATGCATCTTATTTGTACTTCACCCATATTTGGGCATGGGCTCCTTCCTCCCCGCCCCGCCACACACCCCTCTCCCCTCCCACATTTTTTTTTTTCATATTTCTGTTGTTTTGGTCAATTTTTACACTTATAGCTATGTTGCCCCCACCCCACTCTCCACCCTCCCCTCACTCGAAACTCATTAATTTTTTTTTTTACATATTTTTGTGTTGTTTTGGTCAATTCTTACAAATGTAGCTATGTTGCCCCCACCCCCGCGCCCGCCTTCCAACACCCCAGGGCCTCCCCCACTCACACTCGTAACTCAATTTGTTTATTTTTTTTACATATTTCTGTGTTGTTTTGGTCAATTCTTACACATATATCTATGTTGCTCCGCCGCTACTCCCATCCCTGCCCCCGCACAATCCCCTCGGCACCCCGCCCCCCCCCACGACTCTCAACTATTTTTTCTTCTTCATATTCCTGTATTGTTCTGGTCAATTCTTACACATATAGCTATGTTGCCCCGCCCCCACCACCCTCCTCCCCCCGCCCCACCGACTCGAATCTCTATTTTTTTCTTCATATTTCTTTGTTGTTTTGGTCAATTCTTACACATATTGCTATGCCCCCGCACCCCCTACCACCCCGCCCACCCCCACACACCCCAGACTCTAAACTATATATTTTTTTATATTTCTGTATTGCTTTGGTAAATTTTATTATCTCTACTGGCCAAGTTCGAAAACCAACCAGATCGGACCAGTAACGGCGGAGTTACGGCTCTTTTAAAAATGTTATATTTCCACTCGAAACTCTATATATATATTTTTTTTTTACATATTTCTGTCTCGTTTTGGTCAATTCTTACGTGGCCCTGCCACCACCCTCCCCCACTCCCCGCCTGCCCCACTTGAAACTCGATTTATATATATATATTTTACATATTTCTGTGTTGTTTTGGTCAAATCTTACACATAAAGCTATGTTGCCCCCCCCCCCCCCCCCCACACCTCCACCCACACTGGAAACTTTTCTCTTTTTTTTATACATATGTCTGTGTTGTTTTGTTTTATCAAATATACAACTATATCAATTATGCGACCCCGTCCTCCCCCCCCCCCACCCCACCCCATTGGTTTATGGGCTCCCCTCTGAGGGAGGACAGGGGGCGGGAAATTGTTTTAATTTTATCTTCCATTATTGCATATTAAAATTTTAATTTGAACGCAATCATTTACATATAAAGCAATTTAGATTAAATTCAGATACAAAGAGGAAATATCAATAAAAAAATAACCTGAAATGAGGCCACAATAAAAAAATCGCCAGATATCCCCTCCCTCCCCGAGTTGCCTTTCGACCACAATTTTTTTTTAAATGACAGCAACTTTGGATTAAAACTGATAAAAATAAATAAAATGTCACACCCTGACGCAAATTTTATTATAATTTTTATGAGATTCTAACAATAATTTTTATATCGGCCAGAGTTTCTATACCCACCCCAGCTCCACCCCCACCCCACCCCCCCCCCCCCCATCACATTGTTTTAGCCTTGTTTTCTGATGGTATATACTGGCTATACCATTTATTATTCTCTGAATAGTCGAGCTGCGCTGTTCTCCTACAGCTCTTGTTTAATATAAATTTCCATATATTACAGATTTTTTAGTGGATCGACCCCTGAATCCACCCGTAGACTCACCCCACCCCCTACACACTAAATGATATGAATATAACAAAACAAAATAAACAAGCTTAAGTTAGGTCATGGACATACAGTAGGTCTATGGTTAGTTGCTTTTCCCCCAGATCAGGCTATAAAACAAGCGAGATTTTTTAATTTTTCTTTTAGGAGAATGTCTGAAGGGGTAACTTATAATAAATATCCCGCACCCTTCGGCCATTACCGTTGGTTAACCTAAGACTTGAAAACTTTATACTAGGTACATTATGCACAACGTAGTTCGTGACACGTTGTCCACAGTGAAAAATGTGTACTTATGCGCATGCCCATGCAACGTTGGGAGAAACGCGCACTTGTCAATATATTGTCAATACACATGTATAGCGATCTACGAAAAACCGATATATTATGTAAAATATGCTTCGGAAAAAAATAAAACCGAAAGTAAATGGTAAATAACTTATTATTTTGTTAGATTATCATCATGGTTTACGCAGAGGAGTCTGATAAGCTGCTCAATTTCGTTCGAAAGTCACATGGGTGTTCGAGCGTTTTTTCCAGTCGGGTTTTTTGCAAAGGAAATTAGGCGTATATGCAGTTACATAGAACGTCAGAATAATAAAAAAAAACTGCATAGGAGCCAATTTATTAGGCTAGGGTCAGTAATAATGTAATTGTTTCAAAATGGCTCGGTAATAACAGTAAAAAATCACGATCAAAAACTTTTTATTTAATTGCATCAAACAAGTTACAATGAAATTCATTGAAGTATATTCTGCTGTCTCTGTTGGTAATTATCGAGATGCAATCAGCAATTAGAAGAAGTCGTTGATCGTAATTTTAACCTGTCATTTTCGACGAATAGTTCATCTTTTCCCGATGTCCGAATTTATAAAACCATCAACACTATTGAAATAAGATTGATTTCTCAATATGTCCGAACACTAGTTTTATTATTTCCTTCAATTAATTAGGTGTCCGGAATTAATGAGTGTCCGGACTCATTAAGTAAATACGGTAGGTATCGAAAACTTAAACCTGACGCAATTCCCCGATTCTCCGATTTGCAGACCCACAGACGGAGACACAGTCACAGGATGAAGACATTGAAGAATCCAGTACCATGAGTTTATTTGTATTATTCGTTTATTGTTTTCATTTATACTTTATACGCTCAAAATCAAAGTGGATGGGGTAAACAAAATGTGTTCAACATTTTCCACTTCGCTCGCATTGTTTTTCTCGTTTGTGTCCGCCATTTTGGTTTCTAATGAACCATGGGTAATGCGTGACGTCAACAGGGTTTTTCCATTCGGCTGTTTCCGTGAAACCTCAGTTACGTTTCCGTGACAGGTGTGTATTAGGGGCAAATGTGCCGTATGGATTCGTGATTTACCGATGAACGAATAGGTTTACGATGTTGACCGAAGTATTTTTAGAAACTGCTAATCATTATCTTTGTAATACAAAAGGAAGTTATTTCAATTTGGAGGACCCTTTAAATCATTGTAGTTAACTTTTTTCTCGGCGTGTTTGTAAAAATGATTTTTTACTTGCGATAAATTTCGAGCGGTTTTTATACCTATCTCACTGCCGAGTGTTGCTGTAATTTTTGATTCCCGGTGCACAAAATTAGCCCATGCTGTTACATCATCAACCTTATTTTTAATACCTTCTATAACAGACGGACGCGTTCCTACATATATTTGATCTGATTTGCTATTCCCATGTATCATAGATTCAAAGGCATTTTCGTCCGGAATATAATGTATAAAGGCGTATTTATTTGAAGCAACTAGCTCAATGTGATGTTTCTGAAAAATGTCGCTTTGTTTGATGTTTTTCAATTTAATTTTGAAAATGTTTTTATATATTTTTGGATTTTTTGACTTTCTGGGATATGTTTTTTTACCACTATTAACCCACAAAAACCTACCGAATCGACAGTCCCTCCTATCCGGAAGAGCACATACATCTATAACATACACTTCGCCCCAACATTTGGTTAGAAGGAATTGAATTGTTTTGCTTATTTTATTATCAAAATGCCATTGTCACAATCTGTTAATATTTTAAAAGCTTGATCAGTGGTTAAACAACTATTTACCAGTGCGTCGATGAGAAGCATGGCGGTTGTCGTCGGTGTTGCAAATGTCTTCTTTTCCTTCTTAAGTTTTTTTGAAGTGCATTGGATGGTATTGTTGGCGTCTGCTGATTTTTTGGGTTTCTGTATGCTCAGCACCGTACATCTGTTTTCTGGCATTTTCGTTTTGTTGTTGTTGGTGGTGTTGCGGCCAAATATGGTGTAGGTTGTGCTGTTGGTGTAGCTGTAGATGATGTTGTAGTTCTGCCCAATGTACGGGATGCCGTCTGATGTCGGGGCTGGTTTTGTTGGATGCCGTTTCTTTGTGTGCTTCTTTGGTGACACATGTGAGGAATCATCCCGCACCGTCGGTTTCATAATAGTGACTGCCTGACTATAAAGGTTATATGGTGTACACACTGCACTTCTTCGGTTTGAATCACTAGTTGTTGTACGGATTCTGCCTCTATCATTCTCGCTACTGCCTTTGTGCCTGCCACACTCAGATGAAGCCCGTCTCGACTCTGTAGATGGCTAAGAACATTAGGGGTAAACGTTCCATCGCAATTAACATACTGCATCCATGATACGGACTTTTGAATTTCACTTAGTGTCTGTTTCACTATACCGGCATACAGGTTGAACTTGTCCAAATACGGATTGTTGCGCTGAAATGAGAAAAAAATATGCAAGTATTATATTTTACAGTATACAATTGGAAACCGTTAAGTTTTAAATTCAATTATTTATTCGGCGCAAACATTATAATGTTTTCGACAATACGATAAAAGCGGATTCATATTATACTTTCAAATATCCTATTGGTTCATTTGTGCTGAATTCTAAATTAAACAATTGAACATCATACGAGACTGATGAGTATGCCAAATATAATGTCAAAGTTATGTTATGTTGATAGGAGTAATGACACGCGTTGTAAAAGGTGTGAATTGCGGTTGTGTTTTTCTTTGCTCCGGCGAATTCGGATTTTTATTTGGACATAATTATAGGACTTCTTGAGGTAAATCTTATATGGTTCTGTAGATGAAGTTGTGAGCCTTGCATATATGTTGAAGTATAAGTATTTGGATGAAGAAATATGTAACTATTAACCAAATCGCTGATTTTCTTTGTTTCACATTGAAAATTTGACAAGTGTTCACCTCAAAACAGTATCGACTTTCTATTGTGTTGCTATTCAGTATAAGGCGTTAATCACAATGGCCGCCGCTGGCGACACTGGATTAAGTGGTTATATAGTCGAACTTGAGCCTATGCTAATGGATGACAATACTGGAAGGAAAATGCATTTTACGGCATCTGCGGTAAATAAATCTGCACATATTACGGCAGATGACACAGAAATGGATGCATCTATGTCCCCATTCATCACAAATAATAAATTCATAGACAGTCAAAATGAGTCATATAGCAATAATGACAATGTTTTGACTGATGAGTAAACTGATGAGCAAACTGCAGACCTCCATGAATACCACCGTCTTGTTGACTTAATGGAAGAGATACCATGTGAAATGTTTATAAAACAGTTGATACTCGAATACAATCACGATGAAACCAAACTCGAGCAGTCCCGCATCCTACTGTTCGAAACGGTTCGATCATCGGACACCTTTCCATTTGGATTCGCTTGTGACCTTAAGCGACGTGTAAATACTCGAGGTGGGTCAACGGTTGCAGTAAAGTTGGCGTATGATATCCATGCGCTACTGGAGGTTATCCTAGGAGAAGATCCAATCAACATCAAAGATATAATTAGTAACAACAAAAAGACAAGTCGTCTCAGTTCTGTACCTAAACCGTCATCTAAATCTCAAGTGCTGGATACAGAAAAGTGCTCGTGTAGTGCTGAAATATCTCAAATGAAACAAACTATTACCAGTCTGCAAGCTGATATCCTGCTTATTAAGCAACGACAAGCTGCTACCGAAAATGCAAGACTCTCTGATACGAAGCAAGCAAAGTGCGAAATCCATGACGTAAACCAGAATGTCACAAACTGTAAGCAAACTCTGTCATCAAGTATAGATGATGTAAACCAGAATGTCACAAACTGTAAACAAACTCTGTCATCAAATATAGATGATGTAAAGTCGTCCGTTGAGAAACTCGAACTGTTCACAACTCAAAAAGTGTCATTTTGTAAGGAAGAAATTTTCAAAAACACTGGTGATATTATTCAAATACAAATGACTGTCTCAAATCTAAAAACCTCTCTAGTGGATTTAAATGAAGTTTTTAAGGGTCGCAGTAATGTAAACAGCGACGAACAATCTCGTGCTCAGATGCCGAACAATTACCCAAAAGCCCAACATAAGCTCACCGCGTATGTAGCTACATCTGATCCCCCATCTAAAACTGTAATCTCAGGCAATCTTTCATTGCCCGAGCCCGTACGTCACGATATAATCTCGGGTGATTGTTCGCCTTCTGAACATGAGCCGTTAATAAATATTTACCGTCCCGTGCATGATGAAACATACTCTCCCGTTCTTTACAATTCGCCCGCTGTTGTCGGGTCCATTTCTAGAGAAAATGCAGAATATTCGCACTCTGAGCGCGAGCCGTTAAAATATATTTACCCACCCGCGCAGAATGAAACATATTCTGCCGTTCTCTACAATTTGCCCGCTTTTGGGTCTAATTCTAGAGAAAATGAGGATACGTTCGGGAATATGCAGATCTCCACGTTAGTCTCAAACCGCGATAAGTCCCGTAAATCTAATACTGGATCAAACCGGCCGCGTTCGTTATATCAACTTTGGTATCATTAATGAAGAAATAGCTGCCAAAAAGACACGTACAGAAAAGCGTGCTTAATATATACGCGGATATTATCCTGATGATATAAGTAGTCAGATCCCTGTCGATTCATTATCGGATGACGACGATTTTGAAAGTTATGTCCGGCGAAAAACGAAACGATATTACGTTGGCGGGTTTAAACCGAGTATAACTGAAAGCAAAATCGCAAATTACGTATCAAATCGCGGACCAAAGGTTACAAAAATCTCTATCTTTAAAAACCGGAAGTACGGCAATGTAACCATAAGGATCAATGTCGAGGATGATGAAATAGCCGGAGCCCTTACAGATGACCCATATTTTTGGCCAAGGGGCGTAGTATGTCGACCATGGGTCTCCCATAATACATATAAGAGTAAAAATCCGAGATATGGAAGCCCAAATAGAGCTCGTTATTCGGTCGACGCATGGACTGACAAGCATGAGCGTTATTCAGCAGATGCACGGACAGGCAATAATTTCGAGTCAGTAAATAAAATGCTTCTGATAAAGTTGATGAATTAAGAATGAACTTGTCGTCACATCAAGACTATTTAATTTATGCTTTCATTTCACAAGATACCTCCGAACTTGTAAGAGACTTAAGGCATGTGGGCAGAATTTATTATGAAAATCTAATACATGGCGGTCCTTTATTATTAAGTTGTACAACAAAACTGTTCAGAAATATGGCTCTTTTCGGACATACACCGTTAGGTATGAAACGCGGTATAATTATAACTTTGTATAAAGGGGGTTACAAAAGAAAATAAGATCCAAACAGCTATCGGGCAATATCAGTGTGCTCAACAATTTTAAAGCTATATGAAAAGGTTGTATTGGAGTTTATGGAAAATGAAAATCCAGTTACTATCAATCCACTGCAAGGTGGATTCCAAGAAATACATTCTTTAATGACGTCGTTTGTGGTTAGGGTATGTATTTATTTTGCAAAAGAACATCGATCGAAACTGTATGCATGCTATATGGATGTACAACAGACTTTCGATTACGTGACCCATAGTCTTCTTATTTTGAAAATGCGCGATGAAGGAATCGCCCCAGGCCTCTTAAAGATATTTTTAGACTTAACAGAAAACGCGGTTAGTTGTGTTAGAACACATGGTGTGACTTCGAAATGATTTCCAATCTTACAAGGCGCTCGACAAGGCCAAGTAACCAGTGCATTGCTTTATCTAATCTTCGTAAATGATTTGATGAATATTGTTGATAAAAACAATGCCAGTCTTAAAATAAACAATACCAGTTATGGTTGTCCAACGTGCGCAGACGACATGGTTTTACTATCATTGTCAAAAAATGGCTTACAAGAGCTTTTGCATTTGTGCCATGAAAACTCTTTGAAAAACCGATATTTTTATAATGCATTAAAAACTAAAGTTATTGTCTATAATGACATTTACAGTGAAACACATCGCACATGGTATCTTGGATCAAAACATATTAACGAGTCAGACAAATACACACACATTGGTGTCTTGTGTACTAAAAATATGGATTTGATCGAAGTCGTAAACGAAAGTTGTTCAAATCTCCGTCGTACATTTTTTAGCCTGTCTGACTGTGGGATCCACAATGATGGCCTCCATCCGTTAACATCAAAACATATATATGAAACGGTCGTTCTCTCTAAAGCCTTATACGGTAGTGAACTCTGAAATGGTCTTTCTGTCACACAAATTCAATTCCTAGAAAAAGCTCATCGACAATGCATAAAATTTATACAGCGGATGTCCAAATATACCAAAACATATGTTGCACTAAGTCGTCTTGGTATATATCCAATATAAATATTTATAGACAAAAGAAAACTCCAATTGTTTGGCCAGTTATGCACATTGGATCATTCAAAAACGATGAAAGTGATTTTTGTTGAACGCCTCATATCTTACATGTCACACCCACACACGAGTTTAGGGTTTATGCCCGATCTTTATCGAATACTTGGAAAATACGATTTAACCTATATACTCAATACGTACCTTAATGATGCAACATTTTCATCTAAAATGAAGTGGAAGTCTATCATAAACAAGTCAATACAAGCGTAAACAAATTTTAACTTCAAAAATAAACAAGTGTGTGACACTACACTAGCTTACAAGAATTCAGCAGCATTCACAATGAATATATTCCGTGCACCTTGTGGAAATTCAGTCAATTATACAGAGATCACATGCACTTCTGTAATACTGCTGTATCTTTAATAAGTAGAATGTTCTCGTTTCAGCTTACCATGTATGCAAACTGTGCAAAACGGAAACATCTACTATAGAAACGCATCTAGCTATGTTTTGTACAAAAAATGATGTAATTCGTCCCAATATGTGGTGCAAGTTATATGACATTGTAGGCTCTGATTTTGACATTTTCTGCAAATTAAGGCTAGGATGTCAACTGCTAGAATTACTAGGTGGCTTGCCTACTTTTAGCATGACTGATTGCAAAAGAGTCGCAAGCTACAAAATGAGTCTACGACAGCTTCACTTCATGTGCAAAGTCCTAAATATGTAGTATGTATATTATTGCATTTATAGTTAACGTTCCATTAAAGAAATGCTTACTTTTCGATAAGCATTTACTAAAAATGGACTTTATTCTCTGAATTGTGTTTGTTGCTCTCAAAGGATCACCTTTATCAGTATTTATTAACATGCACACTAGCGTTCGTTTAGTGCAGTGTGGCGGCTGTAAAAAGTCTCCCCGTGCTACGAATCAGTAGTGTTATTTTTTACTGGTACTTTGGGGCCAACGAGCCCAATATAGGTGGATTTAAAGTAGAATACCGCTTAAGCCGGTGCTAGGGGGCGTGAGAAGTGTTGCTTCTTTCATTACTTCTCATG
Organism: Cyrtodaria siliqua; assembly: GCA_037043455.1. Lineage (NCBI taxonomy): Eukaryota > Metazoa > Mollusca > Bivalvia > Adapedonta > Hiatellidae > Cyrtodaria > Cyrtodaria siliqua. Next base: position 107,870 of record JAWPHD010008790.1, read on the forward strand.
AACAGACTCAATAAAACCGAGTCTGCTGCTTTATTCTCTGAATTGTGTTTGTTGCTCTCAAAGGATCACCTTTATCAATATTTATTTGCAACTAAAATCCAATTATCATTTTAATAAATGTTATTATATTATAGAAAATTGACAGCTTCACTTCATGTGCAAAGTCCTAAATATTTAGTATGTATATTATTGCATTTATAGTTAACGTTCCATTAAAGAAATGCTTACTTTTCGTTTCGATAAGCTTTTACTAAAAAATGGACTCTGCAACTAAAATCCAATTATCATTTTAATGAATGTTATTATATTATAGAAAATTGCTTAATATAAAGTTTCTAAGAATTGTGACCACTATAGATCTCCATATATACTCTTGTATATTCTTGTGGCAGTTCTCATTTCTAATACATTTGTATTATACTTTTATTTAAAAACGTAATACTAATCCATATATGTATATTGTTTGTTCATGTTCATAATAATTTTGTCTTTCTCATGCATTTGTTTAACCATATTTTCACATTTCATGCCACATTTGTATATATTATATGTATGTCTCTCCACACTTGGAGGTAATAAAGAATATCTATCTATCTACTATAAAAAAGCCGCGAGTTGATAGGATTATTGACACGTCTTGATTGTATCGGTTTTAATTCTTATAATACCTAAGGTTGGCTTCATGAATAGACTTGCATCTTACTCATCACTGCAGCGGGTGTGTCTCTTGGAATTTCGCACCGACGTGAACAGCAATCACCTTCAATATTAAAATCATTAGATTAGTTCGTACATCCATTTCTTATAATTTGAATTATGTACGGATTTAATAAATAAATTAAATGCATAAAAATGTTTAATTACGAAAGTTATTACCGGATACAATTAATTAAGTATTCGCTATGACACACTTTCTTTAAAATAAAGCTGTAATTTAAAGACAAAGTTGGAATCGTGACATACAATTATCTTGTCTTATCTTATTAATTGTATCAATTAAAGAAATGCACATTGTCAAATTTTGTTTGCTATAAAAGTGAGTGAATAAGATATTCAATTCAATTCAATTATTTTATTCAGCATAAACATCATACATTGTTCATCGTCTATTACAATGAGGCGGTTACATTATATTGAGAAGAGCATGTATACTATTATCATGGAGTACAGCTACAAAAGAGCACTTACAACTACTATTTTAAACAAACAATTTCGAATAGTATTTAGCATAACTAATACAGAGGGAAAAAATCATCAGAAAAACAACCTCTATACATATAATTTGTTTGTTCAGTGGATGTATACATTTCTGTCAAGCTTATTATGTTTACAACTCGTGCTATCAATCCTCGCACTGGCGGTTTCACACAATAGCAATTATTTAGAAAATAAGTCTAAGGCCAGTAGGCAAAAAGCTATGTGTTTCAGACACTTGAATGAATGAATGATGGTTTACAATCATAATAACTATTACGTTAATCTCGATAATTCATTCGATTGATTATCTATTATACTCTCACGTCTCAAATTCGCTAAATATACATATTTTGCCAATTTACTTAATACTAGAAGTAAGTAACAATTATTTTTTTTTTGTAAATTTGTCCAGTGACAATATATAATATATTGTGATAATCAATTTGTAAATCAATTTAAAAAAAATCACCCAAGTCCCTTTGTCTTTAAATCTACAGCTTTATTTTAAAAGAAAGTGTGTCATACATGGACAGTGAATACTTAATAATTTAATCACTTGCAAAAACATCACACCTTTAAACAATCTGTTAGTTCGTTGATAGGATTAGTGACAACCATTGATTTTATTTTGTATATGTAAATCAATTTAATCTGTTGTAAAAACTTCGCACCTATGCAACTTTATATTACTTTGCTGATAGGATTAGTCCAATTCAATTCAATTCAAAAATGTTTATTCCAAGATTTACATATCTAAACAGAAATGGATATAAAGAAATACATCATATTTAACAATCATTATGTCGAGTAAGCGACAGAGATAATAATTCATGATAGTCTGCGATAATATAAACTTATACAAGTACTTCCATATGTATGACAAAAAGGATAAATATAAATAATATTACTACCAACTAAGTTAACACTCAGGTGTATATTATCTAAATTTGGGCACCGTTATATAGTGCCTATAAAGTGGGAGAACAACTTCCAGTTTAAGTGTATCCCTTGCATAGGTACATTTGTCATACGTTATTTTGACATTATGATTTATAGTTTTGTTGTTTGTTGTTAATAGACGTCAAATAATTAATCCAACACGGATTTTTAACAGTTATTAATATTTGCAATGCAAATGATGACTACATTTAACTTATTTTGTTTACACAGACTTTAAATAAGCATTGATATAGATACCCGTTGTTGAGTGAAGACAAGTTTTAACCCAGTAAATGGAAACACTTCACTGACAGTCAAACTAAAGACACGCAGTCCCAGTAAATGAAAACACTTAACTGACGGTACAATGCGCTTGCATTCTTCACCAAAAAACGTTTCTAAGTACAATAAAATATATCAGACAATGAGAGAAAAGCTAGTGTAATATAATAACTCAATCATTCAACATAAACATAATTATAAAAGTTTACATCAATAATTACCAATTACCAACTATTGTACTTTCAGCGACAAAAATATGATATTATAGTTAACTCCTGGTATGACATAATTTGTAATTTCAACACAATCGTATTAACGCTAGGGTTTTTACACTTTTCAAAACAATATCATTCTATAAACACACTTAACTTCTTAAGTTTTTGTTCATTATTTGTATTCATCATTTCCTCGAATTTAATTATATTTGGCCGTTAAAAATAGTATGACTGTATATGTTTCTTTCTTTCTTCGTTAAAGTGTTTAAACAAGCAGATAATGGTATTCATCTCCTACTTCTTGAGAATCACATAGCATATAGAGTCTTTCGTTGAGGGGTTTACTATGCCATCTACCTGTTTCAATAGGTAGTCTATGATTTCTTGTGCGAATTTCATAATTTGCCTGGAAAAATATATAGGAAGAATAGATAAGTAATTGCTTTTTTCAAAACATTTTTTAAATATTCTATAGATACTGCTAGATGATGATATGTTAACGGTTGATAGCCATTTTTGTATAAAAAC
>JAWPHD010008791.1:0-111027 GCA_037043455.1 Cyrtodaria siliqua
CCAGCGGAGTTTCCCAGAGCGGGGTTGCTTGAGCAACTAATAATATGTGTCGGGGCTTTTGACTTAAGCATGACTTTCATTTAGATTTTTTATGTAAATGATGGCGTGCTTGAGTTAATAGCCACGGCTGGCATATTTTACTTTGCTTGGGTTTGAGGCCCGCGAGGGGAAACTGTGCTGGTACCACCAGTATCTATACTACTATCAGATCCTCTAGGCTCAGTACCATGGTCCCTTGCAACAGCTGATGACAATTCAACTAAAAAAAACTAATTGCTCTACTCCTTAGAAGTATCAGATGAGCCAGCTACACAGCAACCTACTGAATATACTGTGTATGTGTGTGAAGGTAATGCAACACCTCACAGTCAGCCTTCCTGGTACGTTTGACGATTTGGCAGCGCTGGTGTTTGACATACTTACCAAAGCACATTGAGTCGACTTTGTGACAGACACTTGCGTCCCTAGATATATCAAGTAGTTTGAGTGCAAGAGGCGAGGTGAAACCTCAACTTTCCTGTTGTCAGGGCCGAAAACGAAGACATATTGCGATTTGAAGAGTTACATGCGTAATCACGACAATACGACACAATTCATTAATCTCATTTGGGGGCCGGTGAAAAACAGACAGATATGCACCAAACCTCCAAAGCCATGAAACCTACTTTTTTGGGGGGAAATGTCCCCGGCTTACCATTGCAGATGACATATCTGTCATTGCTGATGATCAGGAAGATCTGTTTTCATCATAGTAGGAAGAATCAGACATCCGACTGAACATATCCCTATCAATCCTCACCAACATTAAAAACAACCGTGGTGTGTTCTCCTGACACAGACATACTGATCCTGTTTTCAAAAAAAAATGTTTCAGTAGTACAACCGTATGTTATGTTTGGCACTGGGATGATTAAAAAAGAAGAGGTTAATGGGTCTGATATTTTCTCTTTACTACCCACACTACATTGCTTTACAAGCTGTGCTACAACCAATGGTTTTGTAGGGAGAGGCAAGGTTGTCCCATTTAAGACGATTAAAAAACACAGAGAGTTTTTGTAAAAAACAAATTAAAAAAAGTATGGAGATCACGGAGAGTATAGTGTGCTGCCTATATGGCAGACCTCTTTGCACGGATGTCAAATACGTTTTCGCGAACATTCAAAGGACACAACTATAGCTTTTTTGCCGCCGTGTCAATTTTCTATAATCATGCATTTGAACAAGAACACATTCAAGTGTTTTTGTGGCACCATATTGACCAACATTAACCAGACCTACCAGACGCAGAAACAAATGAGAGAAGATAAAGTTATTGAATTTGACTGGACTATTGGATTGCATCACAATAGTTGGCTGACATCATGTTCGCTGAAGAAGTAAGCAATAATCGGCGGGAAGATATGAAAGCCAACAAACTGATTGATATTGAGATTGAAGAAAGTGATGACAAAGTATAGAGGAATTATGAGATCAAATGATGTAATATATTTCCATGAAAATGCATGCTATCTCATAGAGCTATACATTTATATGTGTTAGTAACGTAAGTAAAGTTCATTCATTTTGTGAATATGTTGAAATTTCTTACATTTGATTAATAAGTGAATATATTAGCAGTTAAAATTGTGCATACAAATTGCTATTTTTCTTTGAATTGGGTAACGTAAAAAGTACGAAAGATTCGTGTAAATTATATACAAACTTCATTTCATTCAATGTTTGCCTATGTATAAACAGTATAAAAAGGAAAATAAAGATATATATCCATGTTTTTATTTGATACTTAGATGTGGTATTTAAATAAAAGGATGTAAACTTAATTGGTAACGTACGTAACGTTTAATACATGAGGTAACACATATTAACATTGACATAATGTCATGTCTGTTCAAACTTTGTTGTTATCATCATTGATACGTATGTTTATTGTAACTAAGATGTTTTAAATAATTTTCGAATATAAACTATTTATGTTCTTAATTTCCTAAACCAAACACTTTCATTCAACAAGGTAACGTAAATTACGGTAACGTTAACTTAATAACGCAGGTATCAAAGGTATAAACATTACGTGAAACGAAATTTTGTAGTTCAAAAAGCATAAATAATGTTTAAAATGAGTTGTTACAATAAATTATGTTTAAAGGAATGCTGCAATAAAACTTTAATAGTTTGATAGTTTATTGGATGGTTTGTTCTATTATTTATTTTAACATTCATAAAATAGAAAATAACTTAAAAACACACAATGTAACAGACTTTACAAGAACCAAACATTATTAACATCATGGGAACGTATGTCTTTGATATCTGTAAGGTTTGGAATAATGTTCGGATGTAACATCATTAATGTTCTTAATGTCTTACATTAAAAAACTTAATAAAACAAGGTAACGTAAATTACGGTATCGTAGAGTTAGAAACGCAGGTATCAAAGGTATAAAAGGTAAGTGAAACGAAAGTTTGTATTATAAAAGGCATGAATAATGAAGACAATTTAAAATACAAACCCTTTCTTCCATACATGTTTAGTCTTTAAAATGCAGTAAAATTAATTATTATTTTATAGGTGACGTATTCTACACCTGGTAACACGATAAAGCCCCAACGCTCAGATGGCACACATGTTTCAAAATGCTCTACGCATAATGGGTTTCAGAAAAATAGGTGTGGGGGCGGGGGGGTTGGGGGAGGGTTTCTCTTACTAGCTTACAGCCTATTTCTTTGTCAAAACTTCACCACAAAAGTGCCATGCTAGAGGGCAATAACTAAAATTTGACATTATGAAGAAATGATAATTAGTTAATCTACCTAGTTTACAAAGATGTTCATGGATTTGAAATGTCGAGACGCCTTTTTACAAATGTTTGAGACATGTACATCAAATTTAAGTTTAAATCAATAGTTACACCAAGCAGTTTTACACTTTCTTCACTGTGAATAATGTTATTGTCCAGGTTGAAAGATACATTTTCTTGTTTGGACTTTTCGCCTATAGATATGGCCAGGAACTTATCAGGATTAGCCTTCATCTGGTTATTAGAGATAAACTATCTTGTTCTAGTTTAGATTTAACATGTTTAATGTTTGTATCAGCGTAAGAGAGGGTATTGTCATCAGCATAATTATATAGACTACTACTTTGGACAAAATCAAATATATCATTGATGAAAATATTAAATAGTACCGGACCCAAAATGTACCCTTGAGGAACACCTTTATAAATATATTTATAGGAGCTTACACATCACCCAGTTTAACACACTGCTTCCTGTTTTGAAGATAACTTTTGACTAAGTCCAAGGCAGAGTCCGAAACACCATAAGACTAATGTTTAAGCAATAAAGGGTCATGCGACAGGCAGTCAAATGCCTTGGAAAGGTCTATCAATATATTGTAAAACAATGTACTTTGGCAACCATATCCCGGTTTAAAAGCAGATAAATATATATTAAACTAATTATTAAAAAATCTACAAGTTGTACTTAGATGGCTCTTTCAAAGACTGTCGACGTGGCTGGAATATACTCAGAGGGTGATAATTTCCCTTGTCCATTGTACATTCTTTTTATGTGTTGGGACAATCTGGGCCAGTTTTATGGTATCAGGAAATGTAGTTTGATCAATAGAGTTGTTTACAATGGTAGTGAGAGGTTTAAAACTGACAAGTTTTGCAAGTTTTAAGAGTTTTGAGGAAATGCCATCACGCCCAGTAGCTTTTTTGACATTCAGTTTATCCTCTCTGCTTACTGACAAATGTTCACTAACTGGTTTAAAAACAAGAGATGCATTACACATTTTTTATTATTTATACTAACTTTACTTGGATGTTTTTCATTTACTGTTATCGAGTCAGATCCAATGTCCTTAGCAACATTAATTGTGGGCCAAAAATCACTATATTTATTTTACATCCTCCTACATATACTTGTTAATAGAGTTTCTACTCTTGCTAGTGACAAGGTTTCTCTGTTTTCTGAAATTTTCCTAGTTCTTTGATGTTTTGTTGGTTTGAAATTTATTACAGTGCATTTTCTTTTTATAAATAGCATGCTTCAAGTTTTTGTTCATATAAGGTACAGGTTTAGGCAAGATATTTTTCTTTTTTAAAGGCGCATGTTTTTCAAAATATTTAAAAAAAAAAAAAAAAGATTGTCGTTAAAATCAAGGTACAGATCATTTACTTGTACATTGTCTATTGTAACAGATGAACATTCATTTACTAAATCTATGTTAAAATGTTCAACATCAACATTTCTAAAACTTCTATAAGTCATACATTTTGCTTTCACAACAGGTAATACTATGTGGACATTCTATTGAAAAGATATCATGATAAGTACATCACTAAGACCGCAAGTAAATTACAAGTTTTACGTATCACAGGGTTATCATTGGTTAAAAAAATATCAATAAGAGGAGGTTTATGTGCAGAAGTAAAGCCTGTAGGTTTTGTAACAGTATTTTCAAGGTAAAAAATATCAATTATTTGTTTGAGACACATACTCTTTTTTACATCAAGCATATCACAATTGAGATCCCCCAGAAGAATGAAATGTTTATATTTGGCACTAGCTTTGTCTAAAAGCATGAAGCAGTCATTTTGAAATGCATCCTCTGTTAGTTGGAATTTTATATGCACCTATGATGAGCCATGATGAGCCATGATGAGCCGTTTAAAATTGTTCATGTTTACCTCAATATAAATCGATTCTGTGTCACTAAATTCATAGGGCTTTTGTCTATCACCAGCCATGTCTGATCTAAAGTATGCCGTAACTCCTCCCCACTTTGCTATTCTTTCCGCCCTCCAGAAGTGGTAGTTGTCCACGGAAAATTGTTTGTCTACAAAAGAGTCATCAATTTCGGTTTCTAAAAGAAATAAAATTTCAACTATATTTTTTCCCAAAAGATCTTGTATATAGTCAAATTTGTGCCTGATGCTATTAATGTTCAGGTTTGTACATAGAAATCTGTCTGAGTTTTTTATTCGGGCATCAAACAGTTCCTGGAAAATATTCAGATCCTCAGGAAGAGTTGTTTGCTGGAATAGAGTCACTATAAGTATGTTCCAAGTTATGATCAGTAAAGTCAGATTGTTCATACGACTCGAAGAAAGGGTCAGTACAATCTGGAAGACGTTCAGTACAGTATCTACAGAAATATTCTTTACCAGACGTTTCTAGGAGTTTGTACTGGTTAAGGCTGCTATGAGTGCATTTTAAGTAAGGTAATTGGTGGGTATCCTTTGCTATTTCTTCGGGAATGCAGTTCCGCGTGGCTATGCTTAAAGAAACTAACCAGCCAAATAAATTCAAAATTAAACTACAAAACTGTTTATCAAAACTGTATCCAAATGTTCAGATCATATAATAATGTATGTGTTGATTACAAGTATATGTTTAGTGTTCTTAAAATACCTGTGATTCAATATGCGTAAATTAATCTGATTTGGTAACACTTAATTCGACGCTCCAGTTTTTGGATTTGGCCTGGTTGGTTGAAGCCGTCTATAGAGTTTGCATTCCCAAAATATGTAAGATATATATATCAGTAGGTTTAAAAACGGTGTACATATGTTGTAACATTTTGCTTTTGTTGGCGGGATAGCTACATTAAATTTTGCACACGGCCCGAAACAAATCTCGAAAGATGCCTACTTGACGCCAGGTACTGTTAGCCCGTTCAAACTTTGCTTTTTTTTTCTCAACTTGATCGCCGCCACGGAGGTTTTCCTCCCAATCGTGTGCCTATTTACGCGACATATCGAAATGAACACAACAAATATCAACCAGCTGGTGTTCATATAAAAAAAAACACTAAAACAAAACATCATACAGCAAATAGTATTCCTTCAAAGTTTCATTATTGACAGAGTACGCGTTTGACTCAAGCATGTGAGCAAACATAGGATGCAACATTTTGCAAACTCTTTACGTTAAATACAGTACTGAACTGGCTCTGTTTTTCAAAGAGGAACTTCAACATTTATGAATTTGTTGTTACAAGATGTAGTGTGATTAAAACGTCTACAACATCACAGTTGTGTCCTTTCTCTAATTAACTGCAACTTTTTTTTTACAAAACAGATTTCTTTGGAACATTATGTGGAAATAAGTGTGCAGTATAAACAATATAATGCGGAAATGTTCGAGTTGCGTTTCTTTTGCGTTTCAATATATACAATGTTTAACCCCATGCTCTTTCTGTTTTAGCTGCTATATTATATGTTTTTATGTTTACATATGTTCTGTCGGAAAATAATTATTGTAAATATATAAAGATAAAACTATATTTACAAATAAGGGATGATATGGTAGTAATATAAACTATGTATAAATGTAAATCAACAAATGCCCGTCAACGGGTGTAAATAATGTTTGTAAAAATCGACTTAAAAAAAATATTCTTGTATCTTGTCATAATTAATCAGTTTTGGCAGAAAGTAAGTATATGAACCGCAGCATTGAACATTGTAAATATTTATTAGTCACATGCCCACCCATACATACTACGACTTGTTTCTTTCTTTGTTCATTTACTCCAACACCCTCTTGCGAGAATGCGTCTGTGAACGTAAGTGATAATAAAAGTAAAAGTGTGATAGACTGGACAGTTTGAGAGTGAGGTCGATAGCAAGGTGATAGTGTTAATTTATAGAGGAGTCGATAGTAAAAGCAGGGTAAAAACAATGCTCATCTACATTGATGGAGAGAACTGTAACTAATGTTATAATTGTTATGTTATGTCTATAGTCTTAACAGTGTTAATGTAGGACTATAAATAACTAAGAACGAACAACGTGTTCTAACTACATTAACACCGTTAAGACTATAGACATAACATTCTTAACATAACAGTAATAACTTGTAGTTCAATCATTTGCATATGTTTCTATGAATACTGTGATGTTAAATTGATCATAGATCTACATATGTGTACATATATATATCCATGAAATGATGTATTGTTACAAATCTGGAATAAAAATATCATTAAACTAAATGAGCATGTTATATGTCCTTCTTTCCCCCCCCCCCCCCCCCCCCCCCCCCCCCCCCCCCCCCCCCCCCCCCCCCCCCCCTCTTTTGCGTTAACTTAAGAAAATGCACTTGTTCAAATTACTGCATCATAAAACAAGTATTTCGTTAGTATGTTATGTAGTAGCATGGACATGTCCATGGTTCAAGGTAGTAAAAATAAATACGCGTTTCAGGACGAATATACATGCGTACGAAACGTGCCGTTTTTTTTATCACGTGACTGTCATGTGGTTTGTTATTTGCAAATGGCTGCCATTATACGGAAGTTTGGAAAATGAAGCAGATTGTAAACAAATCATTTTGGTTGCTTGTTACATTAATACCATTATTGTTGAACAGAGTACATTGTTTCGAATGCAAACATAACGATTATGATCTCACACCATTAAATAGGTAAGACGAGAACGTATTTCTGGGGAAAAAATAATACAAAAATGATTTTATCAATATTCATGTGACACAGACGCATAGCATATTCATATGTCATACAATTTATGACATGATTCGGAAAGTTGATTTTGTATGCCAGTATACTAGCTGTGATGCTATTTGTGAAAATGTACAGCTGTTTATATGGCTCTGTATTCTGTGCCTACACTCTACACCAATATGTCGCGTTGATTTGTCAACTTTGACCATGATTCATGCAATTATGGGATGATTGGTATCGTTTGACTTGACACATAAATGAAGAAGAGTTAGACAAACTGAAATAAACTAAGTACATGTAGATATACAGAAATAAATAGAGAAAGAAATAATGCATACATTGACATGGGCTTATATAAGGGGAATGCAATAAATCATGCATGGTACATTTTACAGTAACATGGATAATATATATGCTAATAAGGAAGATAAATAAATAAGTAAGATAAATAAAATGTTCCCCATTACTTTTCTGTTATCAGGGATTAAAATAGACATGAGAACCATGGCTCTTATGGTAGTATGTACCTACTATAGAGTCATGATTGCCATGCCTTTAATAAAGGTAGAACCCCATAGGCCTAAAAAAATAATTGTGTGGTTCTGGTAACATGTTCAAAATTGGTAGGTAGGGTAGGTCGGATTTGTTTTGTTTGTTTTTTTTGTTTTTTTTATGAACGCAAAGAAAGAAGGATAGAAATATCGGACAGGGAACGCAGCACTCAAGGACGACAGTCAACCACAAAGCACAAAAACAAACACGCAAACAGACAAACGAAAAGGCAAAATTAATAAAAAATGCAAACGACATCACAAACACAAAAGGGTTGACAATAGGGCTACCACCTTGGAACGGTCAGTGGCAAAGTAGGTCACTGTGGGTTTAAACCGGTTCTAGGGTGCACCAAACCTCACACTTACCCTACTGTCATCCCATTAAAACAGGACAGTGTAAATAAAGAAATCCCCGCCATGATCTAATCTCTAACCAACAAGGCAGCATCAATAGGCAATATAAGTAAAACACAAATATGCTCGTGTAAATATAATACAAAAAAAACAATAGCTTAGAAAGCCACAATGAAGGTACTCAATGACTTGGCAAAAGCCAGAGCAGTAAGAGAATACACCATTAAGGGCACGACAAGAAAGATCATGGACAAACATCAAACGCCATCGTCCCAATGGGCTTTAGGTAGGCGTCATCATAGGGTTCACAGCCTGTCCAGTCATCATACAATTAAAGAGGAAAGCATAGTGGCGAACTGTAAAAGGGTCCACCACCAAGCATGCAGTACGTTGCAAAATGATAGGGTCATAACCTCTTTTGATAAACTTTTTAACAAGTTTAACAAAGATAGTATGGAAGTGATCATGACCAAGAATCTTACGAAGTTTATAAGTCACATCACCATAAAAGTCAGGTTGTGATAGTCCTTGTCGCAGAAGAGTCCTTAAATTACATTTATATTTGGAAAGAAGATCAGGGTTACGATAATAAAATTTTGCAAAGGTTTTACGAAGTTTATGGTAACGGTAATCCTGATTGAGTAACTTTTTAGTTATACAAAGATTACGAATATTAAAATCCTCAACTCGAGTACAAGCTCTAGAAAAATGAATAAGTTGAGACAGATAAACCCCACAAGATGTTGCTCGGGGAACATCCCCATCCAAGTGGGGATAATTAACAATGTCAAAATTAAAATCATCTCTGTTGTCATAGATTTTGCTAATTATTTTACCATTTTCAATCGAGAGATCTAAATCAAGAAAAGAAGCGTTATTATTAGATATATTTTCTTTATTAAGCCGAAGTTCTTTAGGATAAATATTATGAACCATACTTGGAAAGAAAGGGTTGTCAATGTTCAGTATGTCATCCAGATACCGAGAGGTGTCATTAAAAGCTTCAATAACATCTGCCTGGGTATCTGGTGAAAGACTCAACATGAAATCCCTTTCATAGCAAAATAAAAACAAATCTGCGACAAGTGGTGCACAGTTTGTACCCATAGGGATCCAACAATTTGTCTATAAATGGTGGTACCATACCTGACGAAAATATTATCTAATAGGAAGATGAGTGCTTCACAAACTTCATAGCAAGTCCACATAGTATAATTGCCTAAACTGCCGTTAGTGAAAAACGCTTTAATATTATTACATGCCAAAAATGTTGTATTTTCTCTAGCGAATGTTTTTTGAATAAGAGAAATTAGCTTGTCTTTAATAAGATGATGTGGTAAGGTTGTATATAGTGTCGAGAAGTCATAAGTACTTATTGATGAAACTTAACCTTTATTGAAAATTTTATCAAGAACGTCTCCTGAATTTTTTATAGACCAAAATAAATTAATCCCAGAGTTTTTATAAGTTTTATCACAGTATAGTTTAACGTGATCTTTAACGGCAGTAAGACAAGAAGTTAAAAGTTTGGAGATGTTTGTTGTGGTGCAGGCACTAGAATTAGAAATAAAGCGAGCCTTATACGGATTTTTATGTAATTTAGGAATCCAGTACATGGTAGGCAGTTTATTTTGCTTATCGTTTACACCAGCCTTGAAAGTAGTGCACCGAGTGATATGTGCGGAAACAACATCATCCTCAGTAGAATTAACTGGAGTAAACGAATTGGTGCTGCCGAGTTCCAGAGATAAAACATTGACGTAATGTAGGCGTCAAACAATAATTACATTATTAGCTGCTTTATCTGCAGGAACTAAAACAAATTTATTATGAAATTCCTGAATTCCCGATTTTAGATTACGAAAGGAAAACCTAGGTCTCGGAGGTAGTAAAATGCACTGAATTATGTACTATAAAAAAATTTTTTTTTGTTTTTTTTAATTATTTTTAATTTTTTTTTTTTTTTTTTCGAAATGGACCAAAAAATCGTCAGGGTCGGCGGGTATTCGTAGGTAGGGTCGGGTGACCCGAACCACACAATATTTTTTTTAGGCCATACCGACCCCGATACACACCTTTACGGCGAGGTTTCTGAAGACATGATCACGCAATAGACTAAACCTTAAATACCACACATGCATGCATAAAGAAGATTTTATCTAGGCAGACTGGTATTGTCTGTTAAGAATGCTTTGTCTCTGCAGAGTTGAACAGTTGCCCATTGTCGTTGAGTGGGACTATGTCTGATGTGTCCTTACATAGTCACTTAATGTTATTCCAGAACATTTCTGTATGACACATTCTCTGCGTCTCCTAATTCAATAATGATGTACATTTATGGCCAATAGCCTTGACCCTCTGCCTTCTGTAAGCCTTTCTTGCTTTCCTTGTATTTCTGTTGTCTGTTTTACTCTTGGTCGTCTTCATCTAAGGTACAGAATATAAAAATATTTAAGAGCTACGATTCTGACTGCTGGGATGATAATAAAATTAATTGATTAAAAAAATATGGCTTTGTTATTTTTTTTATTATTTGATATATATAAAACAAACAAACAAAAGACTGCACGAACGTCGGCCATCTTTTTTTATCGCAATTTCACGCTTCCTGGTTTGAGAACAAAACACTAAAAAAAGCAATTAAAAACTTGCTAAAAACACGAACAACCCACGCAGATCGTAAAAAGGATACTTACAATTACGTTTTGCAGCAACTAACCATGTTCTTTATGTCTTCAACCATAAAACGCGATAAATCATGGAGCGAAATCACATTGTACATTCTAAAACATGGCGGCTAAAGTGAACGTTAATGACCGAGTATTCCGAATGAGTCGACGACAAGTGTTTGGAACACTTCTGTCCGAGACTAGTCCCTTTAATTATCAGCCCAGCCTCAAGAGACAGTGTGTCACACACCATATCAGAGGCCCTAAGGTGTTTATATTATACCTGTCAAGGCTCACCTTTCGGCCATGAGACACATGCATTTTTGTGTTAAATCCCATTCACACATTCTACTTTCTCATGCATTCTGAAAATGACCCCAAAATAGTCCGCCCAGTACCCAACAATTGTTTATTTTGTACTACGACTTTCTATTTCGTGTGCGTTACATATGTTTTAAAACTATTTATCATGTAATTTACATGAATTCAGTTAAAAATTTATGATCATATAAACAGTATTTCTAATATATATATAAGCTAAAATTCAACCACATGCCGTCTCGGGCTTCAGTGGGACTTCGTACCTGACCCCTTTACCAAGAAACAACCGACCATTGGAACCCAATCTCACTCAGGACGTCCATCGGACCTTGACAGCTATATTATATCCAGTCCAGTCATTAGATAACATGGGAATCGCATTTTGAAAATCGACCGTAACCACCTAACCTTAAACTGCCAAAAAAGAGATGACTTTAGTTAAACAATAGGAGAATTAATGACAACATTGTCTGACATATCTTTATACATAATTATTGTAATCACGCTAAATTTTAATATACAGTTAAAGTGCACTGGGTTATACAGTGTACATGACACCTTTATACTTTCGATGGATTAAAAAGTGCTACAAATGATCATATGAGTTCAAATGTGAATTGAATCGATTCGTAGATTCAAATGCCCATGCCGATTTTAAAAGATGCCTTTTGATTTCAGGACATGGATATCCAAATCAACAAATGTTACATACAGGGTGAATCTGTGTGCACCCCTGGCTCCAGATGCTACCTCCAGCAAGAACTGCCACCCAAACACATCAGTATGTATGGTGTATGACAATGGTACAGTGATATCAGCGGGCAATTTTTCTGCAGATGCCCCGCAGTTAACTGGAGGGGAAGCCACGGATCTGGGAGAAATGTGGATCCTTCTTGCCGGGGACAGTTGTCCAGAGCAACCGACCATTAACTTGACCACCTCCATCAATCTGAAATGTGGACCAACCATGGTAATACACTGTCTCTCTACTTCATTTTGTGATGCTGATGTAGCATGAAAGACACTTAGTGATTACTTTGTCATCGGCATTACACTTTTGTCTCTGCTAAATAACTTGTCTGTAATAAATAAAATAAAATAATACATGAAAAGAAAAATTGCACTCACCATCTTCAAACTGAATTACTGGATTGTCCTTGGTGAGATGATGACCGACTTAAGGGTCAGTAGGTCAAACAGGTCAAGGTCACTGTGGTTGATCTATATTTGCTGTGTTGTTACAAATATTGGTGAGACGGCATGCGACACAAGTGTTCTAATGAACAACCTGCTAGTAAATTGAAATACATTGACGCTGAGAGATAAATATGTTATTGATAATTTGTCTCAGTTTATCACACTGATTTTGCATATGTTAAGGACCAATAATTGTTCTTAAAGAACATTTCATGATTCTCCACCCACCAGTTTATGATCAGAGATTTTAGTTTCTGAAGAAAATTGGCGTGAAATTTTAAAGAGACTGGAGGTGATCTGGAAAAATTATAGTTGTCAATCCAGATTATAGTTGTCAATCCAGATTATAGTTGTCAATCCAGATTTCAATGTGGAATACATGTGCACATGTCATACAAAACAGAAGCACATTTATATATGATGGTTTTCATTTGTAGTTGGATTAATTGACACCAATCACTTTTCCAGATCACCACTATTCCCTTTAAGAAAAAAAGATTGCTTATGATTCATAAGAATGTAATATTGTTTTCCTGGAAAATGTTCGCACCACAAGTATTGTTTCTCATAAAGTTCCTTGTTACACGAGCACATTTCATTTCTCTTTACTCAAGCATCTTTTAGTTGCCTTTTACTCCAGCATATTTCAGTTCCCTTTTACTCGGTCATATTTTAGTACCCTTTTACTTGAGCACCTTTCAGTTCCCCTTTACTCGATCATATTTTAGTTCCCTTTTACTCGAGCATATTTTAGTTCCCTTTTACTCGAGCATATTTTAGTTCCCTTTTACTCGAGCATATTTTAGTTCCCTTTTACTCGAGCATATTTTAGTTCCCTTTTACTCGAGCATATTTTAGTTCCCTTTTACTTGAGCATCTTTTAGTACCCTTTTACTCGAGCGTATTTAAGTTCCCTTTTACTCGAGCATCTTTTAGTTTCCCTTTACAAGGCGTCCGAAAACACATGTCACAACTATGCTGATGAAATGGAAATATATTATCCTTGTATTTTTATATAACACAGTTATTCTTCTTTTTTATGACCCTGCTTTCACAAAGTCGCGCCATGTCCCGTCGAGTTGCGTCCGGTAACATATTTTTGTCCCTTGCTTGCATTCCTCAACAGTTTTGAATGGGTTGTTCCCAAACTTCATATACACATAACAACTGATGACCTTATGTCCCTCTACATCACCCCATTGTTGATTGCCTAATTTATTACAGAATTATGGCCCTTTGTTTGACTTAGAATTTCAGCAGGGGTATTCATCACCTTCAGTGATAGTTATAGTTTCAGAATAAAAATGTCAGTGAATGGTATTTTTGATGTGTTACAACATCATATTGTTGTGTGACATTATGTTATTATATTACGTCATAATTTTGTGTGCCATGATTGGGTATACTTGGCTGCATCAATATTGTTTATATTTTCAGGGTTCCCTGGACTTTCTAGACTATGTGTTCTGTGTGAGCTACTTCGAGTGGGAGTCACATGTGTATTGTAAAGGCCCTAAACCCGTAAAGGAAGTGCCATGCTACTTGTACGATGAGGAGGGAAACAAGTATGACTTATCTCCCCTTTCAAAGTCTAGCGGCGGTTATCTGGTGTCGTCAGAGCTAGATACAGATGTATATATAAACGTGTGTCGGGACATCGATGCAGGTGGGTTAATCTATGGGTCTGTTCCTGAAAACATATATGCTCAGTACATTTAAAAACGCAACATTTTTGGTTTTCAATTACCTTTAGTACGTTGGTTTTTTGTTCAAATCTAGGTTGTACTTTATGTTAGTACACAAGTCTCTTTGTCCCAAAGGTTAACATATGGCTATAAACAGTTGAATACGATTTGCTCTACTTCTTTCAGTTAGAACACATTTTGTTCTGACACTTTAACATCTCTAGAAATTCAAAAAAATCCCAAGTGTTGCGTTTTCAAATTTAGTCGTCGGTACTATACAATATTTAAATGAAGTGCTTATACACATCGAATATGCAACTGAAACATGTTATGTTGGTTCGACCCATATTTGGATTGACACAGTCCCTCCCTTTGATACATTCAGAAACAATTCAGTGATTCAAATTCAAGACATATACTTTCAAGGACTTTAAAAAAGTCTCATTGAAAATAAACAAAGATTATACCATAGTTTAAAGGGACACATGGCAATCTTGAGTTTTATTCAAACATTAAAAATTGCTCGTCGATTTACTTATCCTGAGTCATTTTGACTTTAAAAAATAAAAAAACAAGATTTCAATATTCTTCGTTATTTTACCAATTTTTGAAATATATTATTGTTGCAATAATATAAAAAGATAATAATATGTAAAAACAATTTGCTTTGAACTATTCTAATAATTAACATTAATGATTGAACAAATGCAAGTTAAGAGAAAAACTAACGGGACGCCGTGAGTTTTTAAAAAAATCAAGATTGCCGTGTGTCCCTTTAATACCTTATTTCAAAACTAGTTGTGAGTATAATTAAATCATTTCATTTTCACTTCATCAAATAAAACTGTCAAAAATGATTACTAGTATTGTGTCATGACAGAAACTGGTTTTGAGTAAGCAATACTTGCCTGTAAGCATTGTTGAAACTATATACATGTACATTAGGCCTTGAGCCAGGACCCAAAATGTTCGATATTGTTACCAACTCAAGGGACAAATTCTACCATCACTTTTTGAAAAGAGCAATGTATATAGATTACATTTTTCCATGATAGCAATCTGGAACAGGTAGCTTATATAAAAAAAATCGAACATTAATAGGTTATCATTGTAGCGCGTTCATATAAGTTTTTGATGTTCATTTTTGAATGTCATGCTTGTGTGAATAATTATTGATGTACTTTTTAAAGATGCACTGAAGTTTACAATTCATTGAGTTACATAAAGCGTAAATAAGCTCTTGTTTAGTACTGAATTTAGTTTAAAATCTCTATTTTGCTTCAAATTAGAAGTCAATTTACCCCACCCACTATTGACACATTTTTATGCATTTAGTTTAGTTAATATTTTTTACAATATATGTGTAAACTTGTAAGAATCAGTAATTTACAACCTTTCTACATGATTTAAATAATATTATAATATGAATAAGGGATTATTATGATATATTGATGAAATTAAGTACTAAGCAATGTTCATGGCATTGCACATATGTGTTCAGTAAGCCTGATAAGTTGAGACACATGCCAAACTGGAAGTATAAGCCTTCCACAAAGTAACTGCAACATAAATAGTATTAACATGTTCTGATATATACATATATTGCACAGACGACACATAGTCCAAAGGATTCTAGATAAAGGTAATGTGCGGTTTAACGTGTTTTTTTTTAACAAAAGTCTTTTTTAGGTGTATGCGTCATGGCAATACTTATTATGATTACTCATTTGGATTATGTATTACACATAAACATTGCATATTGCGACGCAAAATCATAAATGTTGTCCCTTTATAATACTCTTTAATCACTTTAATCACGATCACTGCCACTACTGAAGTAGACCTGAAACAATACAGGTTTCATGATGAAAATAATGAACAAAAATGACAAAATTAACATGAATTCGGGGAAATTTTACCCCTATGTCTGGATATGCAGTGGTCATATTCTTGCCCGGGAACCACACGGCGTCAACGAAGAAATATCTTTAGGGTGATACCCAGATCACTGTACTAACTACTTACCATGGCAACTATTTGTTAGTATTGGTGCAGTTGTTACAATATCACCTGCTTAGGATATGTATCTAACCATAGGTTGTGATGATCTCCGTACTTGATTTAGAGTATGGAATTAACCTAGGATAGTAAGCATCAACCCTACTTTTGCGCATGCAAGTGCAAGTGGAATGATTATTACCTAAAAAAGAAGGTGTATTACCAATGAAGAGAGAGAGAGAGAGAGAGGGAGTGTGTGTGTGGTGGTGGTGGGGGGGGGGGGGGGGGGGGGGGGGTGCGTTTAAAGTCCCCCGTGCTATCCACTGCATCAACAGGCTGACTGCATTAAAATACATACAACTAAAATGTTAATCAGTCATAAAGGTTATATCCAAGAAGCTGGGTTCACAACGGTCTCTCTTATCTAGCAAGTTAGCATCAAGTTCATGTATGTCGAGTTGCAATATGCCTGCAAGCCTTATGTATGCCCAGCTCATTGCTGTTTTGATAAACTTAGCAATTAGTAATAATGCCTTGGGATAAAACAGGACAATTAAGAATACTCAGTACATATTATCTGGTTTAAACAATATAACTTAATTTGACAATATAACATACATATAAGATATAAACAAAAAGTAAACGCTTCCAGATAAGAATCGGTACCCAGTGCATCGAGATAGATTACATTTTGTGATCACGGTTAGTTTACTGATGTTTACTCTTAAAGCTTTATCCGACATACAGGTGCTACTGCAGTTAAAGTAGCTATCCCGCCAACTACAGCCACAGTTTACACCATATGTACATCGTTTCTAAACATACTGACCACGAGGTATATACATAATTTACATCGTTTGAGAATCAAAACTCTATAGATACAATATAAAAAGCTTTACCCAGCCAGACAAAAAAAACAAAAATGGATAATTCATTTTACACTTATTCACTTACGGATATTACAAAAACCCATGAATAAACATATACTTTTAAGCGACACACATGCATTATTATATGAGATGAACACCTGGATAGAGTTTTGATAAACTGTTTTTGTAGTGTAATAATTGTGCCGTAATTTGGCGGGTTATTTTAAAATGTGTATAGCAAACACCTAAAAATCAACAGTTAAACCGTAAAATGCCTTTTCTTTTCCTTTCTGTTCTTTTTGCAATTTGTCGATAATGCGGTGGTCTACCTCGTGATTTTAGTTCGTGGATTTATTCAATATGCGATTTGTAAACATGGTTAAGTCTTCATAATGGAATACCTTATCAAAAGTCACATTCTCTATATATTTCAGTTCGCTTAAAACTTTTGAAGTGATTTTATGAAAAGTGTACAACTTCAAGCCATAAACAAGAGACCCACTCGCCTTGTCTCAAAGTGTTCTCATGTTTTAAGAAACAACAATTTCTTTATATAAATCTGTAAAACTGTGACCCCGTAGTGGCCATATTTGACCCCCTTGTCGCCATTTGAACAAACTAGGTAGAGGATCATAAGCTTATGGTACATGCAAACTATTATTTAGCTTTTGAAGTATCAAAGAAGCTGCTTGAATATGTTTTCCTATATAATTCAATGTTATAGTGTGACACCCGGGACAGGGTCAAATTTGATTCCAGGCTTGATTCAAGGGACACCGTTTAAATTATTTGGTACAGGACAATAATCTTAAGCTACAAATAAACTCTATGTAAGTATGTGACCCCCGGGACCGGGCGAAATGTGACCATAAGATCACCATTTGAACAAAATAAATTGGTAGAGATCGATACTCTTATGCTACATGCATCATATTAGACCTCTAGCTCTTGTAGTATCAGAAAAAGAATATTTTTATGGACTTTCCTATATAACTCTTTGTAAAATTTTAACCCCAGAACCGGGCCTGTACAATATGCAAAAAAGTAGACCTCTGGCTCTTGTTTTTTTTTAAAGAAGAGATTTTAAAGATGTTTCTATATGACTCTTTGTACATATATGACCCCTGGGGCGGAGCCAGATATGACCCCAGGGTCAACATTTTAACAAGCTTGCTAGTGGACCATAAGCTTATGCTTCATGCATAATATGGGACCTCTAGCTCTTACAGTTTTAGGGGAAATTATTTATTTTTAAAGATTTCCTATATAACTGTATGAAAAAATGTTACCCCCGGGGCTGGGCCATATTTGACCCTGGGGTCACCATTTTATAAATACTTGTTAGAGGACCCTAAATGTATAATACATGCAAAATATTAGACCTGTAGCCCTTCTAGTTTCAGCGAAAAAGATTTTTTAAAGAAACAAGAGTTGCTTAAAAGGGGGAGATAACTCTAATAACAGGAATCAGCTACCCTGTTCACACTGCTATCACGGATTTTTTGTTTCTCTACAAGGTACTCAATAACATGGTACTAGTAAGAATTTGTCCCTTGAGATGGTAACAAAAAAGTGTATGGCTCACGGTCTACATTAGGCATTTCAAAGTCCTCGAGTTGGGGTTGCAGATCTGTCCCTGAAAACCCACTTCAACATCTTGGTTACGAATATGTCTCTTTAAAAAACTTCCACATGTTTTGTATTATATTTATCTTTCTGCTCAGTGGGGATGACCTCTGGATGCCCCGTGGGGTCGGGAGCCTGTCGCAAAACTGGTACATCATTTATCGGACTCGGCGAGCCAAAAGAGGAGTTGAAACGATCAAGTGACGGTCGTCTAACATTGAAGTATACATCCACCGTGTCAACTGCTATGGCTGGTTGTACTTCAAAAGCATCCACTACCATCATTTTTATTTGTCCTAAAAGAGGAGTGGTAAGTTTCTGTTGTATTTAGATTTAGCACATAACTTGCGGTATGGAAGTGTAATGAAGTTCTGACATAAATATTGTAATACACTATTGTAATAAATATGCAAATGAAGGCTGAATCATGGAATATTCTTTTCTGTTCAGCTTAGTGTGACTGAATGGTCAAGTTGCTTTCCAATACCAAGAAGATCGAAACATCAAACACAAGCAGCTATATTAAAGAATCTAACCTGCCAAATAATGACAAAATTACACTACAAAATTGTTTATCAAAGCACCATGTGTTCAGGTCATATAATAATGTATATGTTCCGATTAAAAATATAAGTTTATTCATGGTTTCTTAAAATACCCTTGATTGAATATGCATAAAATGAATTATGAGTTTATTATGGTACTCCTAATTCCACGCTCCAGTTTTTGGGATTCGGCCTGGAGGATTAAAGTCATTTATATTGTGTCTATAGAGTTTGGATTCTCAAAATATTAAGTTTAATATATATATATACTTTGTTGTTAGAAGGTTTAGAAACAGTGTACATATGTTGTAAAATTTGGCTGTTGTTGGCGGGATAGGTAATTTAATATGTGTACATTATGTAGACTTTTTGGAATAATGTGATAAATAAAATGTCACGAAATTATTTAATATTAAATTTATAAACTCCTTGGATAGCATTGATATGAAACTCAGCACAGTTTTCCATCTAATTTTATCCAACAATTCAATGTTAAACAAATAGGATCCTCAATATGTACATATAAGCATTACTGTGTCCGTAAAATTAAAATATTTAATAGGTTATCACATTTTATTTAGTAAAAAATGTTTTTTAAACATGTTTTATTGTCGAAATAATTGTTATAAAATAATTGTTATAAAATCCTGCTAATATAATTTTTCTCATCGCTTAATGGATTTAAGGCTGGACCACGTAATGCCTGATGAATGTTAAGGTTTACAAGTACATGATTCTGTTATTTTTTAAAAACCGAAATAATAACTAAAAATGCGCAGACATTTACTGTTTTTATTATAGATTCGTGTCATAAATATGGTGAAAGGGATACACGGGAATCTTGAAGTCTTTATCAAGCATTAAAATTAGCCTCTCCATTTATTAATCCAGTATCATTTTGACTTTAAATCTGCTATTCTTATAATTATAAGTAATGATTGAACAAATGCAATTTATGTAGAAAAGCTAACTTGACCCCGCGAGTTTTTAAAAAATCAAGATTGCCGTGTATCCCATTAAATATCTGTCGGAGACTATATTCGTGTAAAATATATGATGTTTTTGATGATATGTTCAAGTTATATGCTGTCATATACTGTTTCAACCAAGGCTCCAGTAACAAGATTGAGTGTATTTTAATGACTTGGTTATTGTACTTTACAAAGGGAGACAAAAAATATATATTCAAGTTTTTGCAATCGTAATTAATGTTTTTAAGATCTATTCCTTGAAATAAACTTTAATTTCCTAGTACTTTTACTTTATGAAAAACGGTCAAGCTTGATTGAGGTGAAAAATCGAGGGCTTTCCTTCAAAATTAAAAGAAGTAATTGAATGCCACATGGGCTGTAGGCGCATACATTGTACATATATGGTTACATACTTGTGAATATATATTGGATTTTAATATCATTTATTAGTTTGTACCATGGCATCTACCCCTTCGGTTTCTATAAATGTAGTGAAATCAGTGTTCCATACCGTCTACTTATATTGTGTATTTCCCTTGTACACTTGACCCGTTGTGAATTTCAGAGTAAAGATCCGTTGATCGTGAATGATTTTGACTGCCAGTATGTGATAGAGTGGGAGACAGAATACGCCTGTCCAGAATCTAAGTTACACAACAGTACATGTGTACTGACCAAGGCAGACGCAGACATTGACATAGATCTCCGGCCACTCACTAAAGCACCAGGTACGAAATGGGGTTGTGGGGAGTGGGTGGGGGTGGTGGGTGAGGGGGAACAGTAGTACATGTGAACTGACCAAGGCAGACATTGACATAGATCTCAGGCCACCAGGTACGAATCGAGAGGTGGGGCGTTGGGGGAGATGGGTACACAACAGTACATGTGTACTGACCAAGGCAAACACAGACATTGACATAGATCTCAGGCCACTCACTCATCCACCAGGTAAGAATCGGGAGGTGGGGGATGGGGGGCGTGGAGGTGGATACACAACAGTATATGTGTACTAACCAAGGCAGACACAGACATTGACATAAATATCAGACCACTCACTAATCCACATGGTACGAAACGGGAGGTGGGGGTTAGGGGAGATGGGTACACAACAGTACATGTGTACTGACCAAGGCAAACACAGACATTGACATAGATCTCAGGCCACTCACTCATCCACCAGGTAAGAATCGGGAGGTGGGGTGTGGAGAGTGGGTCCACAACAGTATATGTGCACTAACCAAGGCAGATGCAGACATTGACATTGATCTCAGGTCACTCACTAATCCACCAGGTACGAATTGGAGCGGGGGTGGGGTAGGGTTTGTACACAACAGTACATATGTACTGACCCAGGCAAACACAGACATTGACATAGATCTTGGGCCACTCACTCATCCACCAGGTAAGAATCGGGAGGTGGGGTGTGGAGAGTGGGTACACAACAGTATATGTGCACTAACCAAGGCAGATGCAGACATTGACATTGATCTCAGGCCACTCACTAATCCACCAGGTACGAATTGGAGCGGGGGTAGGGTAGGGTTGGTACACAACAGTACATGTGTACTAACCAAGGCAGATGCAGACATTGACATAGATCTCAGACCACTCACTAATCCACCAGGTACGAATCGGGAGGTGGGTGGGGGTTGGGGGTGGGCTTTGCCTCTTTTGTTCCAAGCACACACAAACCTATTCTCACACCACATTTAGGCAGGAAATAAGATGTGAAGTGTGTCTGCTTTTACAGTCTTGACATGTTAAACA
This sequence comes from Cyrtodaria siliqua, assembly GCA_037043455.1. NCBI lineage: Eukaryota > Metazoa > Mollusca > Bivalvia > Adapedonta > Hiatellidae > Cyrtodaria > Cyrtodaria siliqua. The sequence continues at coordinate 22,030 of JAWPHD010008791.1, forward strand.
TGTCTACTCTTGCCATCCTTACATGCTTTATTATCTGCTTGTCATCCTTACATGCTTTATTATCTACTCTTGCCATCCTTACATATGCTTTATTGTCTACTCTGGTCATACTTGCATGCTTTATTGTCAACTCTGGTCATCCTTACATGCTTTATTATCTACTCTTGTCATCCTTACATATGCTTTATTGTCTACTCTTGCCATCCTTACATGCTTTATTATCTGCTTGCCATCCTTACATGCTTTATTGTCTACTCTGGTCATCCTTACATGCTTTATTGTCTACTCTGGTCATCCAAAATACTTTATTGTCTACTCTGGTCATCCAAAATACTTTATTGTCTACTCTGGTCATACTTGCATGCTTTATTGTCAACTCTGGTCATCCGTGTATGCTTTATTGCCTACTCAGGTCATATTTACATGTTTTATTAGCTACACTTGCCATCCTTACATGCTTTATTTCCTACTCAGGTCATCCTTACATGGTTTATTATCTACTCTTGCCATATTTACATGCTTTATTATCTACTCTTGCCATCCTTTCATGCTTTATTGCCTACTCTTGCCATATTTACATGTTTTATTAGCTACACTTGCCATCCTTACATGCTTTATTTCCTACTCAGGTCATCCTTACATGCTTTATTATCTACTATTGCCATATTTACAGGCTTTAGTATCTACTCTTGCCATCCTTACATGGTTTATTTACATACCTACTCTTGCAATATTTACATGCTTTATTATCTACACTTGCCATCATTACATTCTTTATTGCCTACTCTGGTCATCCTTACATACTTCATTGTCTACTCTATTCACCTGTACATGTTTTATTGTCTACTCTTGCCATCCTTACATGCTTTATTGTCTGCTCTGGTCATTTGTGCATGATTATTTGTCTATCCTGGTCATCCTTGCATAATTTATTGTAGACTCCGGTTATCCTTACAGGCTTTAGTGTCTACTCTAATTATCCAGGATCAAAAAGTTATGGGTTTGATACCCGCCATTACCATATGTGTTGTGTCCCTGAGCAAGACATTTTATCTGCATTTGCTTAGTACTGGTTCTACCCAGGAAGACATCCAGAGTGATTAAAATAAGTTCCTGGAGCTTTCATTACAATTGATTTAAAATGAATAAGTTTAAACTTAATCTACCTCGGAGAGACGTAACAAGTAATAAAGTGATATTGCTGTTTCAGGCACATCAAATCCATATAAGGTCAGATTCACAGACAGTTTGAATTCAACTTATGATTTTTTTCTGAATGTTTGTGGAGAGCTGAATATTCCATGTCCGGATGATACTCACATAAGTAAGGTTCCAGCATGCCAGACAAAACCAGGTACCAGCGGGTTTGCACATCGGATAGGCAGCACAGATCATACAGAACTAAAGTAAGAAATTGTTGTTAAAGTTCTTAATTACCATCTACCTTATTTCGCCTTTTAAGAGCATCTCCCCTAATTGTAGGTCTCCCCACACAACCCCACCCCACCCCCACCCCTTTTGGCATTTTGCATAGCTCCAGGGCGCTACTGTTATGGGAAATATGGTATTGTATATAAATAGTTTTTCAGCAACTCACATGAGCAATTTGAACAATACGTTCATAAATTATATATCATTCATTGGGACTGGAATTTTTAGTGGTAAATACATATACCTTAGTTTTGAAAATTGGTTGTGAAATAAATATTTTACAGCCAAAACGCTTTTTCGGTATGGCTTTTACCATGTAAATTCCTTGTTGCTGGGACAGCAGAAAATTAATAAATCTCAAATGACTACAGTTAGCCTTAATATTTGGTATAAAACTTTCAGTGTCTTGGGTTACATTTATGCAACACATAGTCGCCACTTTGTCTGTCCTTCATTCCCACTTTTGTCTGGAGCATAACTTCAAAACTACTGACGGGACGGTAATGAAACTTCACACAATGATAGTGGGCAATGAGAGGAAGTGCAGAATGAAAGAACCGTATTTCTGTCTTCATTCAAATTAGAGTTATTGCCCTTCGTAATTTTATACTTAGAATTTTTGTCCGGAGCATAACTTCAAAACTAGTGATGGTACTGCAATGAAACTTCACACAGTAATAAAAGACAATGAGAGGAAGTGCAGAGTGCAAGAACCGTAACTCTGTCTTCATTCAAATGAGAGTAACTGCCCTTTGTAATTTTATACTTAGAGTTTTTGTCCGGAGCATAACTTCAAAACTACGAATGGGACTTGCAATGAAACTTCATACAGTGATAGAGGGCAATGAGAGGAAGTGCAGAGTGCAAGAACCATAACTCTGTCTTATTCAAATTAGAGTTACTGCCCTTTGTAATTTTATACTTAGACTTTTTGTCCGAAGCATAAGTTAAAAAATACTAATGGATCTTCAAATTGAAAACTGCTGGGTGATACAAGACCATAATTATCGTAAGTTGAGAATATATTTCAGGGAGCATCCATCGGTTCTATCGATTTTATGGTGGGATAAAAATTCTAAAACTATATGTTTTAAAAAATGTTGATTCAGCAGAATTTTGCATTGAAACAGCCCTATCAAAAGCAACTTTGGCATGTGAAATTTTTATTTCTCAACATATTTTGAAAAGTATTTTTGTTTACCACTAAAAATGTCTGTTTCACTGATGTACAGTTTATTTAGGTACTAGTAGAATTTTGTATTGAAAGTCCAAAAGACCTTTGGCTGAAACAAGCACTCCGAACACTAGATACCACATCTCCAAAATGGCAGCTTTTGTATCCGTTTTAGAACAGTCTTCAAATGGTCATTACTCTTATCTGATTTTGATAATTTTTTCACCAATTTCCAAATTGTTCAGAACTCTCAATTGTTTGTCTGTATGCCTACTTTCCCTTTAACCTGTATTATATCCCCGTTTTGACAAAGTCAAGTGGGCGCTATATAGGAATCGCGCTGTCTGTATCACATATTTGTCCCGTCACGCTCTGAACACATTTTTAGCTCAACTGGCCGAAGGCCAGCAGAGCTTATGGGTTGGCGAGTTGTCCGTCATCTGTCGTCCGTTAACATTTGCCTAGTGAACACTCTAGGCCCTTCATTATTAATCGGATCTTTGCGAAATTTTGCCAGTGTCTTTATATCAATAAAAGCTCAGATAAAAACGAAAACCAGCCAGATCAGATTAAATACACCGGAGTTATGGCCCTTGTTTTTCTGAAAAATGCCGTATTAAGCCTTGTGTTCCTTGTGACCACTCTACCACCTTCATTTATTATTTGATCTTTACCAAACTTGCACAGATTGTTAATATCAATAAAATCTCGGACAAGTTCGAAAACCAGCCAGATCTGATCAGTAACACCGGAGTTATGGCCCTTGATTTGCTGGAAAATGCCATATTCTGCCTTGTGAACACTCTACACCTTCATTTATTATTTGATCTTTACCAAACTTTACTAGGGTCTTTATATCAATGAAAGCTCCGACAAGTTCAAAAACCAGCCAGATCGGATTAGTTTCCCCGGAGTTAGGCCCTTGATTTGTTGAAAAATGCCATATTTTGCCTTATGAACATTCTAGCACCTTCATTTATTATTTGATCTATACCAAACCTGCACAGATTGTTAATATCAATAAAACCTCGGTTGAGTTCAAATACCAGCCAGTTCAGATTAGGAACTCTAGAGTTATTGCCCTTGAATTGCTGAAAAATGCCATATTCTGCCTTGTAAACACTCTAGCACCTTCATTTATTGTTTGATCTTTACCAAACTTGCACAGATTGTTAATATCAATGGAAGCTCGGACAGGTTTGAAAACCCAGCGAGATCGGACTAGTAACACAAGAGTTATGGCCCTTGATTTAAAAATGCTGTATATGATAGGGCTTTTATTTTTCATCCCATCTTTGCTAAACTTTACCAGGTTGCTAATATCAATGAAAGCTTGGGCAAGTTTGACAACCAGTCAAATTGGATTAGTAATACCAGAGTTATGGCCCTTGATTTTGTTAAAAAGCTGTATTTTGCCTCGTTAAGACGATAGGGCCCTCATTTTTGGCCAGATTTCAGCGAAAGTTTGCAGGGATGATCACTATCAAACCTATTTCTGCATATCGTCACCGTGTTCCGGTTGAATGATTTTGGCAGAGTGTTGGCCCTTTAAAGGTTTTAGTACACAAACTTTTTCCGGACTAGTTCTCCTGAACCCCAGGCCGAATTTCAACGAAAATTTGCAGGGATGATCAGTACCAAGCCTAGTTGTGCACATCATCACTGTGTTCCGGTTGAATGATTTTTGGCAGAGTTATGGCCGTTTAAAGGTTTTAGTACGCACACTGTCTGGACTAGTTCTCCTGAACCCCTGACCGAATTTCAGCGAAACTTTGCAGGGATGATCAGTACCAAGCCTAGTTGTGGATGTCATCACCGTGTTCCGGCTCTAAGATTTTTGCCGGAATTATGGTTCTTTATAGGTTTAATACACAAACTTTGTCTGGACTAGTTCTCCTGAACCCCTGGTCGGGTTTCAGCGAAACTTGGCAAAGTTGATCAGTATCAAAACAAGTTGTGCATACCATTGCCATGTTCGCGTTGAATGATTTTTGGCAGTGTTATGGCCTTTTAAAGATTTTATGTACAAACTTTGTCGAGATTAGTCTCGTCCAAACTAGTTCTCCTGAACCCCTGGCCGGATTTCAATAAAACCTTGCAGGGATGATCAGTGCCAAGCCTAGTTGCGCATATTATCATCGCCATGTTCTGGTTGAATGATTTTTTGACAGAGTTGTGGTCACTTATACACAAACTTTATTCTGACTAGTTTTCCTGAACCCCTGGCTGGATATCAGTGAACTTGGCAGGAGTGATCAGTAGAAAGCCTAGTTGCACATATTGATGTCATGTTTCACACCACAGACTCCGTATAGCCAGTAGAATGATACAGGCCCTCATGGGCCTCTTGTTAGTACTCGCCATTCTCAAACAGTTATGAATGGGTTGTTCCCAGACTTCATATACTCATAACAATTGATGACCCTATGTCCCTCTACATCACCCATTGTTGATTACCTAATTTGTTACAGAATAATGGCCCTTTGTTTGGCTTAGTTGTGCACTATTTATATAAAAGCCCTTTCGGCGAACACTGTTGGAAAATATTACAACCTATGTGATCTGTGTGAACTATTTGTTAATCCCGTGTGGTGTTTCCGGGCAAGAATAGGGCCATAGGGTACCAATCCCTCCAATTCATGTTTAATTTGCCCTCTTTTTTGTCATGCTCATTAAAGATCTTCAACAAGACCCCTATGATGTCCAGGTGCCCCTTGAGTGGTGGCAGAAAACTATTGTTGTGGCTCCAGATTGAATGGAATGTTTACAACAGATTTGGTAACAAGTCTAAAGGTTCTAGGCCCATTCTGGAAATTTTTATTCTGATGTAAATGGTGGGTGAGTCTGGAATGTATATTCCTGTTGGTACCATATCAGTGCGCCCAGTTCAACTGTTCCAGAACTGGACTTTTTCTTGAATATGAGTATTCTTATGGCAGTTGTATTGTATCATATAATAAAACTATCATTTAAAAATAATTTTAAAGGCTAAAACTTAAAAAAGATTATATGGTTAACTGTATTAAAATTTGGAGGATGCGACGCTATATGATCAGTCACTTAATGGTTGCAAAGATTGTTAAATGGCAACGTGTTGGCGGTGGCGTTAAACACGGGCTGCCCCATTAAACGATTGATATACGATATAATTTTGTAACGCATTTCATTGTTTTTGACAGTTTTACATTTAGATGAAACAAAATGATTTCATTTTTGTGATGGTTTGATGTTACATATTTGACAGATTATGCACTATTTCATTTGTCGTAAATACGTTAACATCAACCAATTAAATGTTGCAGAATTTTTGTCAAGTGCATTAGAATAACAAATTACCAATATCAACACTCAAATTGAAACCTTTTTTAAAGAGAAGTCAGCTTGACAAGTCAGTGATACATGTATATGACCTTGCAGATATGCTGATGGTGAACTGACCTTGACCTATAAAGGTGGAGAAGTCTGCAATCACAATAAGTTACAGAGGCAGACGGTTATTAGGTTTGTCTGCAACAGGAGCGCAGGTGAGTTGGATTTTGTTTAGTTGAAAAAAAATAATTAAAAAATGTTCAAAGTAAAAATAGTTAGAATTTCGAAATAAATAATGTATAATATAAATATGTTAGTTCTTTTAAAAATAAGTTACAATATAATTTTTTTGTATATCAGTGATGTATTTAAAGGACATTCCAGAAGACGTTTAAGATCAAGCCCATAGCTAACCGTATACCAAAATGCTCTTGCAAACACAATTTAAAAAATGTTAAAAAATGAAATAAAAACAGAAGTGGAAGTAAGAGATAAAGTGGTTAACAGTTACCGGTAATCTACTTTTCCAGGGCTTTTTCTTAAAATTGTGAAGACTCCCTTGCCTGGTCTTTTCTGACTATACTTTGTGAAAAATGTATTAAAAGATTAATTGTTAAAAGCAATATGACTCGATACATACATTCTTTTTGTGGGTGGAGGACACTATAAAACAAATGTACAATTATTCAGCATAATTTGATACATTTTAGATCTTCTGTTAATGTATCGAAAACAAAACAATATTGAGAAAGTAAGAGTCGAAATGTTGTTGACCAATTTTTTTTTTAAAAAAAAAGTATTTCGGCCCCTGTTATAGAAGGAAAAAAAAGCCCAAATATTGAGATTGGTCTCGAAGATTGAAATGGACCAGGAAGTTATAAACTACTGGTTACTGATATGGGGAGGCTTTTAACAGTGCCAAACAGCAGGAAATGACTGCTAGTGGGAGTTATTTCTCCAAAAGTTCTCGGATTTAAATGCATACCGGTAAGTAATTTCTGAGAACTCGTTTGTTTTTGTTGTGATTAAAACCTGATCTCTACATGTGTCTGTCTACAGATAATGAAGGAAATGGCCATCCCACATTTGAAAATGAGGCTGATTGTGTCTACATTTTCAAGTGGGAAACGGTACACGCGTGTCTCGGTCATCCGGCAGATGAAGAATGTCGCGTTGACACTGATGGCGGCAAACGTTATGATTTATCTTCCCTTGTAAGAAACTCAGGTTGGTATATAGATTTATAATGCTGTAGCCTTAGACAAGGTTGTTAGGCTACACATTTAATCAGCTTATTTTGAGTAAAACTCATTAGATTTTTGTCTACTAAGGTATTGCTTGGGCTGCAGTTGTGGGGTCAGCATTAAAGTTTTAAGTTAAAAGTTTTGCATTTAGGTCAGATATCTAAAGGTCGGTGGGTTGAATGGTGTTTTATGTCATTTTCAGCACATTTGTGGCTATATATGATGGCCGAATTTTTTTTTAATGATGGATACCACCCACTTTTCCTGGGTAGAACCATTACCTGCCGCATCCATAAGAATCAACACTTTCTCACAAGTCGAGCTTCCAGTGGGATTCGAACCCGCAGCAGTGAGAGCCGAGAAGGTTTCAAACTCATGGTCTTTAACATTCTGTTGATGGATGCTTAGATGTCTAAAGGATATCAGTATAACTAACATAGGTCACCATGCCTAGTCTTGCAAAAACGAGATTTCATTTCACTAAACAGCAGTTTTTAAATAACGAAGATATATTCCTAATCTTCCAACAGATGGTAACTGGGAAGCTCTTCATGAGGCGAATGATCAGTTTGGAAGTGGGCGATACTTCGTCAATCTGTGTCACAACATACTTCAAGAAGGGGATGCGTCGAGGTGTGACCCCGGGGCGGCTATATGTTACAGAGGTAGGTACCAATATCTACTCTTACGCTGAATTAATGTTGGAATTATTATGAAATTTACTATAGAAAGTTGCAAAAGCATGTTTGAATTTTTGTTTAATCAAATAATTGTTTATAACATGTGTTTTTTAGATTGGCTGTACCTATAAAATATAGTGTTATTATTACCCAATTTTGTACAATTAATGTATACCGGTAATGTTGTTTTCCTACACAGAAATTAAGGTATTCTTTCTTTTGATATCCACTTTCTTTCGAGATATCCGCCAGATCAGTGGTTTTTAGAAGGCTGTTCGAGATATCCGCCAGATCAGTGGTTTTTAGAAGGCTGTTCGAGATATCCGCCAGATCAGTGGTTTTTAGAAGGCTGTTATGTATGTTGGTAATTGCACTCCAAAAATTAACAACTAATTGATGTTAGATGTTTCAACTAAAATTAGCATGTACTTTTAAATTTGAATAGTTGAAAACAAAAAGAGCAACATTTTTAGGTTGAAAATGTGTTTATTTCTGTAAAACAACAACAATAACCCACAATTCATTAAATGTAGGGTATTTGAATGCTTTCTTTTTCACATATTTAGAGGGATTTGTCACAAGAAATCTTGGCCGCTACGAGACGAAACCCACATATAACAGTGAGACGGACACTTTACAGATACAGTACAGTAATGGGGATGTTTGTACTGACAACAAGAAGATGTCATCCACAATTACGTTCATGTGCAAACCAGGTAATTATAGTAAACGTTTACTCTGGAACTCCGTCGTGCCACTGAGTTTCGTTGGTGTGTTCTTGGGCAAGACACTTTACCTTAGCCTCGTCCGTCGGATGGGGACGTAAACCGGGCGGTTCCGTATATCAGTCTATCCTCCGAGCACACTAAAGAACCATAGGAATCTATTTGATTATAAGAGTAGGGCACGGTTCCCGGATTCCTATGTATCCTTCCCCTCTCTCTGGGGCGACTCTAAATAACCTATACAAGCTGTGTTGTTGAGCCGTTAAACAACATTCAATTACTCTGGAATTTTGTATTTTGATATTGGACTGTAAATTAATAGTTTTATTACGACTCCTGGACTGTAAATTAATAGTTTTATTACGACTCCTGGACTGTAAATTAATGGTTTTATTACGACTCCTGGGGATGATATTGTAATTGGGCACAGTTATCCAACTTCTTACCACAGGTTAATACCAAAATTAGGTCACTGGCTGACTTTCACTGTTCAGCATTTATGTTCAATTTTAAGACACATCATTTAGCTTGTTTTTTCTATAAACTGGATTTCACTTATTCATATTTACACTATGCTGACTTTCGTCTGCATCTGTTTGTGGTGCTTTTTTAGCTTGACTTTTTCTCAGAAAGAAAAACAGCTATTGTCATCACTTCATCGTCCTCTGTGTATGAGTTAAAGGTCGTATGTAAGCATGTATCTCCAAAACTACTTTACATAATGGATCGAAACTTCAAATATGTATTCAGCATCATAAGACAACATCAAACAGCCAGGTTCTATAACTCATGCTTTTATTTTTACAAAATTATGGCCCATTTTATATTTACAAAATTTTGTTGACAAGTGAGATAATTCTGTTTATATGCAGTTAAGCAACATTATACCCTTCAGCATAGTTTCCATAAAATAACCAAGAACTTGAAAGTTGAGCATCTTCACTGACAGCTGGGTACTTCTTGTTTGAACATTAGAGTCACACAGTTTTGTCATGCATACCAGTTAAAGATATTCTCATTTTACACATGTGTCACAAGAATCTTTCAGATAGGGAATTCCAACCTGAGGTATAAATGTTTTTAATCAGAACCGAGGCTCTGCAGAGGTTCCGATTAAAACACTTATACCAAGGGTATATATGAACCAAATACCCATGATAGATTCTTTTTCTTGCTTATCAGAGACATGTTGTGCATTGACGCCACCAGCTACTAACGTTTTGCACGTTTTCCTGCATCCCGGATGTGGGTGCGAGCGTGACTTTTATCTTTACCCATACAGAAAAGACTTTCCATCCCTCATGTAAAACATGGATAGCCTTATCCGGTATGCAAGAACATCTTATCTTACCCATTAGTGCAGATAAAACCGCCCATTGAAGTCCAATAAGCCTACATTGGAAGTCGCTGCTCTACAGAAACACTATTTCATATTTCATGGAAGAGATCGCGTAGATTTCTATTCTACAAAATGTCAATGGTATGCAAAAAGACACACAATAAAGATCAATCCTGAGTATTTCAGCTCAGGCAGGGAGAGCCCAATTCTGACTAAAATAGTTTCAGACAATTTTGAAGGTTGATACGTTGTGTATAAAGGCTTGTTATTCTAGTTTCATACAGGTTTGTACTCGTCAGTAACGTCAAAATAGTTTTACCTGGGTTTGAACCAGATACCCATGACAGAGTATAATCTGTTACAGATTACCCATAAACATCCTACCTTTGTCGTCAGGAGGACAAGTAAAAATTGAGTAATTCATAAATCCACCCGTGTTAGTCAAACAAGTAACTTGCCATGTCATTAGACAAATTAAAATCGCAGCAGGCATTTACACCTGTAGATAAAGCATATGTTGTCCCACAAACAAAACTAATATTCAATAGAACACACAGTCAACGTTTGGCCAAAGTGAGCTCGGACAATAGTGAGCAGAGTTCGCAATTTTTATGATGGAGTGTCACTTTCTATAAGTCAGTTTGTTTGTTTGTTTGAATGTTGTTTTAACCCATTTTTAGCACATGTTATGCTATATATGACAGTCGGTTGTTTGTGGTAGAGGCAGACCACCCTGTTTTTCCTGGGTAGAACTAGTACAGTATACCTATTGCCATCTGTAAGAATCGACAATTTCGTACTTGACAAGTCACGCTACCAGTGGGATTCAAACCCACAAATCAAACAGTTTGTTCCATTACCTTGGAAGTCTTGAGACTTGAAGACGGTGGTTTGTGGCATTTAAGTTTTGACCAGTGGCATACTTTAAAACCGCCTGTTATTTCAGCAATTATACTTTTATTAAATTCTGACTCATGTATTTTATGATTTCAGGAGATTTACAAAGTGGTCCTTCTTTGATACGAGTTTCAAATGACAAATGTCTGTACGACTTTGAGTGGCACACCGCCGCAGTATGTGTCCTTAAACAGTCCATAGGTTCCAACTGTAAAGTATCTGATACTGAATCAGGTAAATTGGGATATTTCTCGTTTTAGTTAGCAAAGATCAGCAGAGCCTTTTGAACGACAAGTTTTCCTTTGTCCGTCATTTCTTTTAGTGATGACTTAACAAAAAACATTCTGAATTTGATGAACTTATAAAAAGACAGTGTCAAATTTAAGGACATATAGCTTGAGATTTCAAATGAGTTGATTCCCCAACTAACAATTTGTCTGTGTGTCAGGAGAAAGAGACTTACTACAAAAAGAGCATCCAAAATCATGATTTGAATTCTAAATGTCAAAATTAAGAATTTACAAATTCATATTGTCTATATATATCTCATATTTTCTAAATTCTAAATAGAGGATCTCACATGAGCACCCACTCACTATTGAATGCACTGAACAAGCTGTTAAATATGATGTGATGGCTTGCTAAGCCACATACTATTTTTGCCATTGAGTTTTAATAAATTCAGGAAAAAATGAGCACAAATGTGAGATTCTATCATATAACTCGTCCCGCTGCTGGATTATCGAAAATGTTATTATTTTGTTACTACGCCCCAAGGCCATAAGTTAAAAATGTGAGATTCTATTTATCATCGTAACTAGTAATGTCCCACAATCTCATTTAAATCATATCCTTATTACACTTTGATACTCTCCACTCAAGCAATGAAATCGCGCATTTCATATGCACTTCGGATGATGTTCGAGTGAACTGAACAAATGAAAATCCACATAAAACACATAGATCTATATCCAAAAAAAAATAAAGTCTGTGGATTGCACGATAAATTCAAAGAAATGCACTAAATGGCATGTTTTAAATCAAGAATAGGAAGAAAAACAACACTCGGAACAGTATCTGAAAAATATATATTCTACCGAGATTATTGCGACATTAGGTTTCCCAAATAGTATGTCTGGCCCGCTTAGCTCAGTCGGTAGCGACATGGACTATTGTGACGTTCTATTATTATTACCCGCGAGAGTAATTTTAGTGTGGTTTCAATCCCACAATTCGGTACATCTTTTTTTGGTACCGCTTTTGAATTCCATCAAACAATCTTGGGCTTTTTTCCAGTAAATATTCAATAATGGTTGGTGTGTTATGTTTGTCAATGCAATTATTTTGTCTTTTATAAGTTAAAAGTTACGGACATTGTCTCTTTCAATACCGAGCTTAGACTGCTCCACAGTGTTTGACTGAAACGTGACATGCGCAGTGAAGCAGTCTATACCGAGCAATTTTGTAGGCTAAAATCTGATTGGCTAATCGTAAGGTCAATCTGACTTGACCTCCAATGCAGTGTTGTCAGATCCTTAGTAGTGTAGAGTATCGTAGCGTGATAAGGGGTCTGATTTTAATGAGATTGAATGTCCCACTGATGGATTATAGAAAATATAGTATTGTGTTACTACGCCCCAAGGCCCTAAGTTATGTTATCAATTCCTAGTAAGGCCATAATAAATTAATTGCTAGATTCTCATCCCTGCCCGCCCCCGTTTTTTTTATTATGCCGCCCTGGTAATTTTCTTTCTTCAAAAAATAAAAATAAAAAATAAAAAATAATAAAAAAAATTGCTGAAAGTATGAAACACTATTAAAAATGTGTTTTCAATATTTAGTATGTTTTACTATTTTTGCCTTGTGCTGAGGCCATTTTCCATTTGTCGTATAAAGTAAAAAATAAAATTTCATCCCCGCCCCTATTTTGAAATAATTTGGATGAGAAACTAGCAATTAATTTATTATGGCCCAACTGAAGTGGCAGAAGTTCAGAAATAATATTATAAAAAAATGTAGATGCAGATATTAACTTACTATTTGAGGTAGATATAAAGTGTAACATTTTCAAACTTTTGTCTTTACTTCTTTTTCAGTCTGAAAGCACATACTATTTAAAAAAAAAAGAGTTAATTATCTCAAATTTATAAATGTATGCACATGCCGAAATTATTTATTTTTAAAGGAACACACGGCAATCTTGATCTTTTAATAACTCGTGGTGTCACGTTAGTTTTTGTATTGCCTGCGTAGCATGGCAGACACTTAGGGATCACTTTGTCCATCGTCCGTCCATCGTCTCGTCCGTCACACTTTAACCTGCAATCTAACCATGGCCATGACTTGAAAAACATTTGACCTATGTTCATGAAGCTTCACACACATCTTCATCTTAACCCAAGGAATGTTGTTACACATGTCGAATAACTCTGACTTTCATTTTGGCAGAGTTGTGCTCCCTTCCATACAACTAACCTGCAACCTAACCAAGCTCGTAACTAGCCATAACTTAAGAAGTACTTGACCTATGTTCATGAAACTTCATACACATATTCATCTTACCACACATAATATTGTTACCCATGACTAATAACTCTGACTTTCATTTCAGCAGAGTTATGCCCCTTTTCATAAAACGTTAACCTGCAACCTAACCAAGCTCATAATTGGCCATAACTTGGAAAGTATTTGACCTATGTTCTTGAAACATCAAACACATCTTCATCTTACTCCAAGAAATGTCGTTACACATATCCAATTACTCTGACTTTCATTTTGGCAGAGTTATGCCCCTTTTCATAAAACTTCAACCTGCAGTCTAACCTAGCTCATAACTTGGCAAAAATATTGACTTATGGTCATGAAGCAGTGTACAGTTTTTGCTTATCATTTATCCAATGCAGATTTATGCCCCTTTTCGTAAACTTCAACACTTTAAAAAAAAAGAAATGGTCCATATTTCACGAAGGATTTCACCCGCTGTCTTCAGACTTTATACTTAGACTTATTGTACTTGCAAAAATAAGCACATGGCAGGCGACACAAGTGTTCCGTGGAACACCCTTCTAGTTCTATATAACAATCATTAATAATAATTGCAAGAATAGTATAAAGAATGAAAAAAAGAAAATGACAGAAAGAAAGAAAGCAGAAAGAAAAACAAACTGATAGATAGATAAAATGCAAGTTGATATGTATGCAACATGTTGTTATATATATGTTTGAAACATCATTGATTGTATTGAATCGTGTATATATTTGAATAAAGTTTTATATAAAATAAAAATAAAAGAATAGTATAAAGCAAATAAATTTCTTTTAATTGTATCGCACCAACAAAATATTTAAACCAACGTTAGAGTAAGACGGAAAAGCTCAACATCTTATTTAATTATCTGCAAGCAGGATTAAAGCCAATCTGATACTGGATTAATAAATTGAGACGTTAATTTTAATGCTTAATACAAACTTCAAAATTGCCGTGAGTCCCTTTAAGTTCTGTATTGATATGTACTAGATCTCTAAGTCTTCATTTATGAAAATTAAAATACATAAATTATATTTTGTGTAAAATAAAACAAGCCTTTTGTATGACTAAATTTTGCATTCTAAACAACCCCGCTTTAAAAATGAAGTGGAGGCTATAATTATAGGAATCGCGTTGTATCGAATGTCACATTGCATCCCATTCTCTAACACATTTCTGGTCACTTTGCGTTATTCCCAAACTTCATACACATAACAACTGATCAAAAAGCAGCGGTATTCATCACCTTCAGTGATATTTCTAGTGTTGGAATTGCATTGAAATTTGAGTCTAATTTAACCCACGCTTTTTGGTTTATAATATTATGGTTTATATAAGATGTGTTTTGCTTATAAAAATGAAATTACTTTCAGTATTATGATGCTTTTTCTCAGGTTACAGTTTTGATTTAACACGTCTGAGGCTTCCCGACGGTAAGTTTTACAAGGTTGATGCCCCTGGGGACAGTCAGCACGACTACATGATCAACGTATGTGGTCCCGTGATGAGCACCCAGTGCGACAGCCTCAACATACCTAACCCGGGCATTTGTCAGGCGCCTAAAGATGGCACAACTGGGTAGGATATAAATTTTGTAGTTAAAAATGTATAAATCTAACTAGTCACCTTTCACTGCTTTCATTGGTTAAATTATATCACATATCATTAAAAACTCATCAGGAAATTACACATTTTACATATTAAATCATGACTCCATGTTTTCTGTAACCTATGTTTGCAAAAACTTCGGTAAAGCAAGTACAAATTTAAGAAGTAGACGGTTGCAGGGAATATACACAACTGTCTACCGTGGTTCCTGGTTAACTTTGTTGCATTCGCCCAAACTAACACCAGCATATAAGTTCCAGAAATAAACTTAATTGTGTTTCACCCTCATTGCCAGAAGAAGTGACTTCCAACCATGAAATACACACGATTTTCTCTTTAAATTATTAAAAATGTTTAATTTTTCTATGTATTTGTATTTGAATAAGCCCCAGTTCTTTAAAACTTAAATAAACAAATGAAACCAAGGCACGAAAATGTCACTCATCTGCTCGCAATGATGAGTAGAAATCCAGAAATCTTTAACAATTTATCAATTTGACCATTCAAATATTACATAGGACAAGTAACTCAAAAACTAATTTTCCTGCCCTGGAAACTATATTCAAGTGTTAAATCTCAGTTTAATTGCGAGACTTGAGTTCTGAAAGACAAGTGAGCATTATTATGGCTCCCCCACACAAAGTGTGGTAGGGGAGCCATATTGATTTTGTGCTTTCTGTCTGTCTGTCTGTAGGTCTGTCTCACAAACGATGTCCGATCAATAACTAGAGAATGGTTGGACCTAGGGTCCTCAAACTTGGAAGGATGGTTGGTCATGACAAGCAGAGACCCCTATTGATTTTGGGGTCACTAGGTCAAAGGTCAAGGTCGCGGTGACATTGACTATCAAAACGATGTCCAATCAATAACTAGAGAATGGTTGGACCTCGGGTCCTCAAACTTGGAATGATGGTTGGTCATGACAAGTAGATGACCCCTATTGATTTTGGGGTCACTAGGTCAAAGGTCAAGGTTGAGGTGACATCGACTATCAAAACGATGTCCGATCAATAACTAGAGAATGGTTGGACCTAGGGTCCTCAAACTTGGAACGATAATTGTTCATGACCAGTAGATGACCCCTATTGATTTTGGGGTCCCTAGGTCAAAGGTCACGGTGACATTGACTATCAAAACGATGTCCGATCAATAACTAGAGAATGGTTGGACCTAGGGTCCTCATACTTGGAGGGGTGGTTGGTCATGACCAGTAGATGATCCCTATTGATTTTGGGGTCACTAGGTCAAAGGTCAAGGTCGCGGTGACCTTCACTATCAAAACGATGTCCGATCAATAACTAGAGAACCTAGGGTCCTCAAACTTGGAAGGATGGTTGGTATGACCAGTAGATGACCCCTATTGATTTTTGTTTATTTTTTTATTTTTATTTTTTGATTTTTGATTTTTTTTTGTTGAAAATTTTGCATAAAAAGTTTTGGAGTCGGCCCCTTAAAAAATAGGGTCTGTCGGGTTACCTGAACCACACATATTTTTTTATGTGGCCTTTCTGATACAGATAGTATATACAGTCACAGGGATATTGAGGGTCGGTCGGGTTACCTGAACCACCAGGGTTCTCCACAGGATTATTTTCAAGCATAGTGGCATTTAGCGCGTGCTGGGGGAGGGTACGGGAGGGGGATCCCCCTCCTGTGTTCAATTTTTTTGGCTTTTAGTAACTGCCTGTATTGACGGTGAGGCACTCTTTTGTGTGATATAAGTGATGTTAGGAAGCCATATATAATTATATATTTATGATAATAAACAATATAATAAATAATCCATGTTTTAAGACTTTTATTTAAAAAAAAAACTCATAAAAATATTTACTAAAATAAGTTCATACACAATAATACATACACAATAATACAACACACATCAACACAACATGCAGCATCTGAAATACATACAATAAACAATAATAAATAATCCATGTTTCAATACACGATGAAGAAGAAAACATACAAAGATTTATTATAAGTTTATACACAATAATACAACATATACATCAACACATCATGCACACATATAATACCATCAACTACACAATATTCATCCCTGGAAATAAAACAGCACATTTGATAATACTTAAAAAATATAACCTTAGCACTCAAATAAATCCAACACAAGTTAGCCCATTCAATGTCTTGACTTGTACATATTAGCTAGCAGTTCCTATTCAGATGCTTGACCTTCTAGGTCTGGCCATGTGCCATTCTTCCACTGCCCTGTCATATTCAAACTGATGGAGGTGGGCCCTGCATTGTTACTGCCAGCAGTGCATTGAGAACTCTGTTACACAGAGTTGACCTGTGCTGTCTTAATTCAATCTGCTGTTGATGTTGGAAGAAGCAGACCAACAGCTGCAATATTGTACAAGTTTGGGTGAGACTCCTGTAGCTCTCTGTCATTCTTTGTAACCTCCCTCACTTGTCTCCACACGATCATCATTGAATCTTCATCCTGGTTAAAGTGGCGGGCCAAGGTCTGAAGAAACATATATAAATAATTTAATATATTATAAATATATAATAGACCAACACGCTTAATAATAGTAATAACTGAATTATTTTTGTTTCATTTTGTAAGTAATTTCTAGTGTTTTTGTTTTCAAAATATTGACAAGCTTTGAAGTAAACAGATAAATAAACTACCTTCATTTCTTCTTTTCTTTTTTCAAATGACCAGATATTATCCCAAAATTGCTATTTATTTTATTTATTAACGCACAAACTTAAATCAAATGACAATCAAAACAATTATACTTACTTACGCAAAACAAACAAACTCTTGCACATCACATCTTTCATTTCCGTCTTGAACAATACACGTAAGCCGATACACAAACTGCCAATATTAACAAACTTTCCAGTTCAACTGCTTTAAGTTACATTCTCCCATCCCAATTATCTCCCAATTACTGATTAATCCACAACAACCCGACATAATCCAATCAACTCGTGATAATTGCAATTTGTTGTCAACAATCCACTAATCACACAGCGTGTTTTCGCACGTTCTGCATACTGCATAGATTAGTCACGTGTTACTTGTGTGTATTGTTTGACGCGAGTTTATGAATTTGTGTACGGTGCGCATAAGGGTTTTTAAAGGCGGTGTTTGCCTTCAGATCAAAGCACCGCGCTCTGGTTTTTAAGCATAGCGGCGCAGTTTAGCCACCGCGGGATGTAAGATTTTGGAAGTCAAGCGCAGCGGCTCCGCTATGCTTAAATGGCCTGTGGAGAACCCTGACCACACATTTTTTTTTATGTGGCCTTACTGATACAGATAGTAGATACAGTCACAGGGATATTGAATATCAAAACGATCTCAGATCAATAGAGAACGGTTGGACCTAGAGTCGTCAATTATGCCTGTTCGGGCGAGTGGGGGAGCCATACATTTTAAATCATGGACAATAACAATTTCTAGTTAAATACTGTGAATTAATGTCAGTCTGTTGATTCAGATATAATAGGATTATTACTAGAGTAACGTGTTCTGGAAGTTTGTATCACCTCGAGTAGGTAAATGCCAGATCAAGGATCACACGAGAGTGTGATTCTGATCTGGCATTTACCCACGAGAGGTGATACAAACTTCCAGAACACGTTACTCTAGTAATGATCCTTTTATTATAAACCTCTTACACATCATTAATATAGAAATATTTGCATTGATATTGCATACACATTCAATAAAGCATATTATTTCTCGATAAAGTGCAGCATGAAAATGTATGTAGTTTTAAGGTGTTGGTGTTCATTGGACGTAACATCGTCTTGAACCGCTATTCTATTTTTTGTAAGATAGTGATACTAATTCTATTTTTAGTAGCATAGTGATAACCTGTAGTGTGATACAGGATGTTGTATTCCATTGTAAGAAAATGAAGGTACTATGTATGTATTATTGATAGGTATATAATAAATCATGTTATCATGTCTCTGCCATAAAATGCATGAGTGTAAAAATTCCATTTCAGGGATGCCTTTGTCACGGGCCAGTGGAGCTCTGATCTGAGATATTTTGACGGAATGATAAACCTGACTTACGCCGGTGGCACACCGTATCATGATAAAGACTCGACGCCACGCAAATCAGAAATAGTGTTCCTGTGTGACCAAGATGCGGGCGCTGGCACTCCCAAGTTTCTCTCGGAGGTGGCCTCGGGTCATTATTATGGATTTGAGTGGCGGACGGCTTACGCATGTCCTAACACACCAGTAGAATGTACGGCCAGGGACGATAAAACCAATCAGCAGTACGATCTATCAGGGTAGGTGAAACTTATTAATGGGATTTAGAAACCATGATGCCAGAGTTCTAAATTGCCTGCAAATATTACTAGATCTAAATAAAGTTTTATTAAAAACCCTCTACAAGGGGAATTATGAACTAATCTAGAACCTACTTTTCTTTGAATATCAAGAACAACATCTTCACCCACTGTTAGTGTTGTTCCAATTAATCGATTTGATCGATCATCGATCAGTTATGCCTTTGATCTGATTAATCAATTACAATTTTTCATGATCGACTTTACTCAGTTGTTGAAAATTATGGCTTATTTCATTCTCTTGTACTAAAATATACGAGGGTGCTTCAAAAAGTTCTGTCACTAGGCATATATCCTTTGAACTGGATATTACACTGAGATAAAGTAGTGTATTTATAGTACTACTGGGTTCGCTCTCTTAAATTCCACAACAAAAATGAAATATTTCCGGTTATTTATACCCCTGAATTAACTCCCACTACCACACCTTTTGGATAATGTTTAGTGAAAATATTGATCATCTAAAAACGCTATTTCAGAATACTGACGTTCCATTTAATGTCCATTTATCATTAAATTAATTTTACACGTTAGCTTAAAATGTTAATTTCTAAGACAATGCCTTTTCATCTACCATGACATTCTGAATCTTGTAATGCGCAGATATAACTGGTAATGTATGACAAATTTCAAAGGTCTTTGACAAGTACTTAAAGAGAAACAGGCATTTAAAAAAGTAACAATTAACATACCTGAAAATAAAACTAGTTATAAAACGAGTTATAATTTTGCGACAAATAATCACATATTTATAGTTGGTATCACAACTTATTTTTTAAAATATATGTTGGTCAGTTTCATTCAGTTCCTTTATTACCAGAACATACTTGAAATGTGATTCTTTTCTTCATTATTGTCGTTTATAGAAGCCATGTTTAATCGATTAATGATCGATCATTGGTCGGTTAAATATTCATAAATTTTCAGCCGATTCCCACTGTAGACCGAGTTATAACTAAAGCGATTGGATTTGTAGCCTCAAATATTAATTGGAAAAAAGAAAAAAGATGAATTTACTACTAAAGAAAAATCAAGTTTAATTGTTTTCTGTTTAATAATTCCCATGTAAATACATATAAGTACAGGTTGAAAATTCATTTCACAACAAAAACGTTAATTTCAAAGTTTACTTCATCCATTTCAGGTTTTCATTTTACAACAGAGATCTCTCAAAGTTGACTCTAAAATGAAACTTTGTTCATTTGGTCATTTTGCAACAGACATCTAACAATGTAACACTTAACACAAACTTGTCCATTTCAGATTATCGATGTCCTCTGCACAAGGTAACTGGGGGGTTGAGGGAACATCCAACACGAAGTACTACATCAACGTTTGCCGCTCACTGAACACAGTGAATGTCGGGACGGGTTGTGATGCATTCGCTGCAGCCTGCAGGAGCGAGATTGTGGATGGAAAGGTAAGAACAAATAGATAGGCAATATTCCCTAATAAACAAACTTATTTATCCTAATAAGAGCACCTCCCCTACTATAAGAGCCCACCCACCCCCACTTTAAAAAAACTTCAATACATTTTTAGCTCAACTGGCCGAAGGCCAGCACAGCTTATGGGATGGCGAATTGTCCGTCGTACGTCTGTTACCTTTTGCCTCGTTAACAGGATAGGACCTTCACTTTTCATCCGATCTTTTTCAAACTTTACCAGATTGTTGATATCAATGAAATCTCGGACGAGTTCAAAAACGGAGTTATGGGCCTTGATTTAGTTAAAATTGCCTCGTTAACGCAATAGATCTTCATTTTTCATCCGATGTTTTTCAAACTTAACCAGATTGTTGTTATTAATAAAAGCTCGGACAAGTTGAAAAACCAGCCAAATGAGACCATTTACAACGGAGTTATGGCCCTTGATTTTCTGAAATATGCTATAATTTGGCCTCGTTAACACGATAGGGCCTTCATTTTTCATTCGATCTTTTTCAATCATTACATGATTCTTGATATCAGTTAAAGCTTGGACGAGTATGAAAACATGCCAGTTCGGACCAGTAACACCGGAGATATTGGCCCTTGCTGTATTTGCCTCGTTAAGACGATAGGGCCTTCATTTTTCATCCAATCTTTACGAAACTTTACCAGATTGATATTATCAATGAAATCTTGGACGAGTTTGAAAACCAACCAAAACGGATTGATAGGACCTTCATTTGGCCGGATTTCAGCGAAACTTTGCACCGATTATGAGTACCAAGCCTAGTTGTACATATCGTCACTGTGTTCCGGTAAAATGATTTGGCGGAGTTATGGCCCTTTAAAGATTTTAATACACAAATTTTGTCAGGTTTTAATACACAAACTTTGTCTGGACTAGTACTCCTGAACCCCTGGCCGGATTTCAGCGAAACTTTTTAGGGATGTTCAGTATGAGGTCCAGTTGTGCATGTCGTCTCCGTGTTCCGGTTGAATGATTTTTGGTGTAGTTACGGCCCTTTAAAGGGTTAAATAGACACATTTTGTCTGGACTAGTTCAGGAATGATCAGTACCACACTAAGTTGTGCATTTCATCACCGTGTTGCAGTTGAAAGGTTTTTGGCGGAGTTACGGCTCTTTAAAGGTTTTAATACACAGTCTTTGTCCGGACTAGTACTCTTGAACCCCTGGCCGAATTTCCATGAAACTTGGCAAGGAAGATCAGTATAGTTGTGCATATCATTGCCTTGTTCCAGTAGAATGATTTTTGGCGGAGTTGTGGCCTTTTAAAGGTTTTAATACACAAACTTTGTACAGACTAGTTCTCCTGAACCTTTGGCCAGATTTCAGCGAAATGTGGCAGGGATGATCAGTACCAATCCTTGTTGCGCATGTCATCGCCATGTTCCAGTTGAATGATTTTTGACAGTGTTATGCCGCCTTATACGCAATCTTTAGCTTTAGCCAGTAGAGCATCCACAGGCCCTCTTGGGCCTCTTGTTTATCTTTTGTATCCATAAATAAAAAATAAATAAAATATTTTTATCTTTTGTATTACTCTAATAAAAAAATAACATATATTTTTTTTTTATTATATACTTGACAGTGAAATAATGGATTTAATGATTAAAATAAAACCTTTTATTTGATGATAAGTAATGAAATACTGTATTTTATCAGTGAAATAAAAGTGTTATTTCACATTGTGAAATATAGAGTTTTATTTTCACAGAAGCAGCCGGGTCTACTTTTTTTTTTTTAAACACACTGCGAATTATATATTCTATTAAAACAATGATTCAAAATGTATTTTAAAAGTTAAAAGGAAATGATTGCCAATATAAATATATTTTAAAAAAATTGTTCTATTTGGGTATAAATAAAATATCTTTGGACTATTTTTTGTAGTTGGGCAAAAAATGTGTAAAGCGGCTTAGTTATTGAAATTACCTCCCTTGTTGTTCTACAGTAGTTTCCCTATTATATTTTTAGTAAAATCATAAAATAAAAGAAAATTTGTTGTTTTGTCATGAGTATCATATTTTATTTCATCTCAAAGTGAGAAAACTTTTATATTTCAACTCATGCTTCGCATTTGTGAATATATAACGTTTTCTCACTTCTCGATGAAATAAATGTTAGTCACTCCAAAACAACAAATATCCTCTATGTATTTTCATTCTTTATATAACTCATGTGAAATATCGAAACTGACGTAATGCCGTTGCTGACGTTATTGACGTCAATGTTTTGGAGCATTATGTTTTTTCTGCATAAGTTCCAAGGTTGTGAGTATGTAATCAATAGGTTTGTCTTGATTATAGGATTTATTTTCATCTCGAAGTGAAAAAGCTTATATTTTCACGAGTGCTTTAGCGAGATGAAAGTAAATCCTATATTCACGACAAACCAACAAATATCCTCTATATCTTTATTAGAGTGCCCCCTTGACATTTTGCATAGCGGCTTGGCACCACTATTACGGGAAATACGGTATTCATGTATTCTCATCTCATATGGGAATCATATAAATCTCCTATGATTCTTATATAAATAGAGGATATTTGTTGCTTTGTCGTGAATATACGATCTATTATTATAGCACGAGTGAAAATATAAGTTTTCTCACTTCGACATGAAAATAAATCCTATATTCACGACAAACCAACAGATATTCTATTTATTATATACTTTTTATCATGCAACACTACCAAACTGTTTTAAACAGAAAATAAGTTTCGTTCCGAAAGTAACCTATTCATGGATAAATATAGTAATGCCAGCGCGTGAGGCGATTTACAAACATTTAGTGCACATAGAATATAGTTCTAAACTTTGACAAGAATTATGACTGTTATAAGCAAATGTAGAAAAAAGTATTTCCATTTTTTCCGGCAGTGAGAATAAAAGTTCTTCTATTCTCACTGTGAAAATATAAACAATGAAAATGTAAGGTTTATTCTAACCATACATAAAAGGAGCCACGTACAATAAATAAAATATTTCATAAGATATTTATATAATCATGATAATAGGAGTTTCATATAAATTTTATATGAGAATAAATTCATACAAGTTTAATTTTTTAAAACAAACATTTTCACATAATTTTTTTGAGGAAAAAAGAAGATCAACTTTAATTTTGCTGCCTCTATATTACCTAAAATGAAGTATTAACGGGACCACATCGTAGAATCACTAGAATGCATTTACTTATATTTCAGTTTTTAGTGACCTTAATTAACCTTCAGTGCCAATCCATCAATGAATCTGACACTTTTAAATATCATAAGTATGTCCATGTCTGATGGGCTCTACTAATACTTTTTATGCGTCTCTTGATCTTCTCTCCAAACCTCAGTTTAACTGTTTCGATCTGAACTTTAAAAGAGCTTTAGTTCTAGTCAAAATAGATTTACCTTGGGTACCGGATAACCCATGAAAGATTCTTATATATATATATATGTAAACTAGTATCAATCGTACAAGACTCTTCAAACAATATTGTTAATCAGTTTGTCACCAGTTTAGGCAAGGTCATAGGGTTAAGTATTTTGAAATTTTGAATTTTGCGTTGGTATATCGGTCATTTACTATTGTTCTTCACGTAGTGCAACCGTTAAAGGGACAATGTCCGTAACTTTTAGACTATAAAACAAAAAATAATTACGTTGACAAAAATAACACCAACCTTTATTGAATATTTACTATATAAAAACAAGATTGTTTGATGGAATTCAATAGCGGTACAAAAAAAGAGGTACCGCTTCGAGGGGTTGAACTTGAACCCACACTAAAATTACACTCGCGAGTAATAATAGTCGATCATCGCCATAGGTGAGCTCGCTACCGACTGAGCTAACCGGGCCAGATGTATTGCGTAAGAGATACAATATATAAATGCTAATGCGCTATGGATGTCATGTGATCAGCAGAAAATGTAGATAAAGTGGGTCCCACATTACTTACAAATGATAAATGAAACTCTTTTTTTCCAAACTCACAAATGTATTACTACAGGCTTATCTGGGTCTATGCTAATGTTTTCATGTATACATTTCACTGAATTAAAATCAGACAGTTATTTTGCTATGCTCAATCCTTAACCCGCTAAGCACATCTATAATGCCTTTCCTCAGCCGGACATTGTAAACACTGATCAGCCTGCGAGTTACTCGCAGGCTGATCAGGGCTTACAGTGTCTGGCTGCTGATCAGTCATTTCCCCCAAAATACTCCTTTGTCGCATAAATGGAACGGTCTTAATTCAAAGAAAGAACAGTCCATTATATATATGTAGGGGGTTAAGGATTAATAGAATAGCCCTGAATGAAAAGTTGACATTATATCTGTACATTGCAGGAGCAGATAGATGTGCCCAACATGGGCCAGGTCAAGTCCAGTCTTGTAGTCCAGGGTGAAGGTCGTCTGAAGCTGAAATATGAGGGAGGAAGTTGTAATAATGGAACAGCCAATGTAACATACACCACCAACATACTATTCATATGTATGAAAGATGCGGTAGTAAGTAGTGGCTAGTTCTATAACATAAAAAGTCGCAATATTTTGATATTCTCTGATAACATTTAATTTTCATCAATTTTTTTTCTTCTATATTCAATATTACGGGATAGACAGAAAATAAATAAATAAAATAAACAGCATAAAAAATGTTGGATGGAAATATATCACGAAGTTAATTATTATTGAATTAAGTAGTTGCCTGTTGTTTTGAGTGCATGCTTCAGCCAAAGGTTTTATGTAGGAACTTACAGGAACAGTTTTGACAATACTTGCATAAGTTAAATGTCATTGGAAGTGGAATTTTTAGTGGTAAATAAGAATACTTCTGTTTTAAAATATCAGTTTATTGAGAAAGAAATAAATTACAGCCAAAATGCATTTTGATACAAAAAATAATTACGTTGACAAACATAACACACCAACCATTACTGAATAGTTACTAAATAAAACCAAGATTGTTCGACGGAATTTAATAGCAAAAAAAAAAGAAGTACCGCTTCATGGGATTGAACTCGTAACCCACACTAATATTACACAGCAATAGCCAAGCTTGCTCCCAACTGAGATAAACGGACCAGATGTATTGCATAAGACATACATTTATACAACTTGTAAACATACGAGGAGCGTTCATTATATAATGCAACTAGCCGTCATATTCACGTTGTGTGAGGTTTACACACGAAATTTGAAAATGATCTTATAGAATGAACCTTTAGTGACACTTTCTGAAAATTTTATTAAAATCAGTGAAGATATAAGTCTATGACGAGTGTTTGTTTGGGACATATTCATATACACTGCCTTCAAAAGCGGCAGAAAGGTTTAATAAAATTGCATAGGTCGTAATGTTGATTTCATAAAAAATTACATTTTGCAGCGAAGTAATTTATTCAAACTTTTGTTGTAACTAGAAGTATGCGTAAATATTACGTAAATGATGTTTTCAATACAAAACATTGATATAGTCCAAGGCAAGAAATGCAGTTTTCTTGGAAATTTAAAAGTCCTGAAAATTTCAAATTCCAATAAAAATAATAGTCAATACCAGTTTGAAGATATGACGGAAAATGGTTTTAAATATATGGGTAACAAATTGAAGAGATACTCTATGGATTTAATATAAAATCAACAATTTTAGTTACACCGTTCCAAAAATATTAAAGCCTGAAGTTGCTCTTCGCATTTTAAGTATAAAATTTATGCTAAATTTTGTTGCACTGACAACATTTAAGGGGCACAATAAACCCAAAAATAAACACATTACAAATAAAACATAACATTTTCATATGGAAGATATAAAAATTGTGGTTTAGGCAAAAAAAGTCCATATTGGCCGTCGAAATCAGATATTTAGTCAAAAAAGTTTTTTTCTGTTTTTGGCGTGTTCAGTATCATTTACATGTCTTAAACACATTTTTTATTGGATGTAAGTATCAGAAACTTGTTAAATTATTGGGTGAAAGTTCATTTTAACATAATCCGTATCAATAACTACAACAATGGACCATAATTAAATTTTAGGACCATAGTTGCATTATACATACATGTGATACCTCATGGCGTGAGATAGAATCTCGCGGAATTTTAACCCTCCTCCCGACCCACGGAATTGTGTGAAAAACTCCCTTAAAAATGATCTCAAAACAGTTTACAATTTTTATTCCGAAAGCCTAAATATGTTTCTTGGTCTTAATCATTAAGATGCTTGATTTTAAATACAAACGTTTGTCTTAAGAATAAGCAAGCGTGGAGATGATCAAGACTTGTTTATTGTCATACATGGGTCTGTTGTCTTTATAATTTTGACACCTCATACTTGTGGCCCGAGGGGTAATATTTGATTGGCAGACAGTTTATCTAATCAAAGGATTAGCCTAGCAGCATGCTGTTGAAGTCATTAGTGATGTAGGTAATTAATTGGATTATGACTTGAAACAAACTGCTATTATTTATATAGACTTGGAAAATGAAAATTATTGGATAGAGAAAACGAAAGTAGAATTTTTATTTGAAGTTTCTATTCGTTAGGGCTTTTGGACAATAAACATAGGTATCTAAATAATAGTGTTAGATGATATTAAATATTTGTATCATAATTGTCATTCAAATTTCATAATTATAAAAAAAAATCAAAAGCATGAAAATATAATATTTTTTAATGAAATTAATGTTATAACTATCTCCCTTTTCTAAAAGAAGTTAGTAAAAAATATTTAAAACTGTATTTTATGTCATTCATTTATAATATTTGGATATAGAGAATATTATGTCAGTGCCTTTTACTATCAAGTTTATTAGGCGAGGCTTAGAAAACGAAGAATGGTGAGGCTCTGCCGAGCCATTCTTCGTTTTCGTGCCGAGCCTAATAAACTTGATAGTAAAAGGCACTGACATAATATTCTATTTATCATGTAGATTACCCACATTTTCTGTATGAATTACTATTATTACCTATTTCTCCGAATGTTACGCTTATCGAGGACGCCGCCATGTTGTTGTTTTTTGTTTGTTTTATGACGTCAGGCAACGTTACGTGCATGACGTCAGACAACGTTACGTACAATAAACGCCGAGGGATTCCGCATTGATTTGCTCTATTGGTCAGTGGCTAATAAAGCAAAATTTAATAGGTCACTCCTTTATTGGGCAGAAAAGTGCATATATGCATGATAAAAAAAACAACCCCGCACACGCTAACATTTATGATTAAAAACAATTCCCAGATTTTTGCATGAATCTCCCTTAAAAAAATCACTAAGCAAATGTTTCACTTCCTTTTCCAATATTTCTTTCTCGTAGTATGAAAATGTAACCGTTTGACCTGTTGGCATTATGTGAAGCCTTGCTGACATGGCTCCCCATATGTTTACATACGCACTTCTCTCAACTTTTCTAACAAATGGAACCTTGTCCTCTGGGCTGTCCCATACTACATCATAGTGTCTATTTTGTTCATAGAATAAATACTTAGGCGATTCATCACTGAAAACAAAGTTCTCCCAGTCCCCTGCAGTTAAGTGACAGTAGGGCCTGGCAAATCTGAGCCATTTCTGCTTCTGCTGCTCTGTCAGAAATGGCTTTCTCTGCCTTCTAAATGCATTCAAACCAAGTTAATTAAATGTTGAGATAATTATGTACAGATGACACATATATCTTTACCGTTTCTTTTCAGCCTGTTGCTCATTTTTCGCTTTGAAGATCCTCGTTTATATATTTTTTATTTTTTTTTAGTAGACCATCAGCTCCTTTATGATTTTTGAGGATAATATGGTTGGTCTTCCACTCCCTTTTTTCTCTGAAATTCACCACTTCGCCTCTTTTTGTCCAACTTTATCACAAATTGTTTTGATTTATTTAAGATCTTCGTTATTTCATTAATTTTGAACCCCTGCATTCAGAAACTAATTTGTTTTCAATGGAAGCCATTTTTGTGAATGATGTCAGCAAAATATTTGAAAATGACATCATCAGTTATTTATGACATCACTTCCTGTTTAGCGCCATCTATTGGAAAAAATATGTTATAACTGTAAAGGGCAGTAAATTTTGTACACTTGTATAAAGTTCTGTTAATTGATCTTAGGAAATAAAAAAGTAACAGATGTTTATTTTAGGTACCCGTTTTTTTTTGGACACCCTGTATATATAAAACCTAATGCTCTAATGGATGTCACGTGATCAGCAGAAAATGTAAATAATGTGGGTCCCACATTGTTTACAAATAATAAATAAAACTTCTTTTTTTTTCAAACTCACGAATGTATTACTACAGACTTACCTGGGTCTATGCTAATGTTTTCATGCATACATTTCACTGACTTAGACAGTTATTTGGCTGTGCTCAATTTCTGCTTAGGCCTAACAAAAAAATATGTGTGTTTCCGGTTTCCCGACCGACCCTACTTTTTCCCTGCTGACCCTAAATATTTTTAGCAAAAAAATAAAAAATAAAAAAATAAATAAATATTACAATCAAACAACAAATATTTGTATTCAAATAATAATTTTATTAGCCAGAGTAGTTAAACATCTAATCTGGATCCAAACTGTTTGCAAAGGCTATCAAGAAGTTGCCTTAGTACAAATATATGCGAACAATATATATAAAAAAAAATATCTAAAAAAGAATATTTTTCCTACCTACCTACCCTAACTTTTTGACAGGGTGAAACCAGAAACACACATATTTTTTTTTTAGGCCTTACTTATGGACATTGTCCCTTTCAGACTTATACAACACGTTTTAATAAAGCCATTTTGGATACCGGTAGATATTCTAAAAAAAACGCTATATATATATATATTTGATGGAGCAGAAATTTGAATTGAAAATGCCCTTTCAAAATAACTTTCACATGTGAATTTTTTATTTCTTAATCGATCTTGAAAAATAAGGCGATATTTTTTACCACTAAAACTGTCCATTTCACTGATATACATTTTATTTAAAGGGACACAGGGCAAAAACTCACGGTGTCCTGTTAGTGTCCTGTTAGTTTTTCTGCATAGCATGCATATGATCATTAATATTAATTATAAGAATAGTATAAGGCAAGTTAATTTGGGGTATTATTAACTGTTGTTTATTTTGCACCAATAATATATTTAAACCTTTGGTAGAATAAGAAGAGAAAATGAAATTCAGAGTTTTAATTTGATTAAATGCAAGCAGGTTTAAAGTCAGAATGATATTGGATTAATAAATCGAGACACTAATGTTAATGCTTGATAACTTCAAGATTGCTGTGTGTCCCTTTAATAATGTTAAAATGTACTACTTAAATTGTTCCTGAAAATTAAAAAAAATAATTGGTAGAAACAAGCAACCCAAGCAGTTATATTTCAGCAACCTTTATTTATTATCTTCTTTTATTACTTTTCTATGGGTGAAAGATGGGATTTCTCAGTGAAAGTATATTCATAATCGCTAAATATTAATAACTAACTCCAAACACAAAATTTAATAACTAACTGTGACGTTGAGTTATAACGTCAATATAATGTTGCTGACGTCGACGTCATCCGCTAATAACGTTCAATAAAGGGAATAATTTAGGTTAAAATTATACATAAACTGATTTAAAAACGTAATAAATAGATTATTTGACTGCTGGGTTCGATTATCGGGAAATACTTCACTCAGTGGTAGACATCTTTTGTTTTTTCACTCACTCGCATACGCTTGTTCGTGAAAAGAACAACACGTCTACCATCTCATGAAGGATTTCCCGATAATCGATCCCAGAAGTTAAATAATCTCTATTACGTGTTATACAGGTTATGCGACAACTTATCCTTGCCAGTAAACATATCTGTCCATTAATTGAAAGATTGTAAAAAAAACAAGATTACCCTAAAACATTGATGGTTATGAAATAGATTCGTTAAATTCAATATCCAGCAGCACAGTTTGAATCAAATTCGATGTATATTTCATAGAACCAATACAGGGCATGAACATTTCACATGTCCGCTCGCTGTGAAGAGCCCTCGTTGATGCAGGATGAGTAGAAATTCAGATAAATTCTTTAAAGTCAGAATAGGCTTATTGTTAACCTTAACGGGGATGATAGAGACTTTGTGTCAAGTATTTGTGTATAATATTACCGTCAAATTTGCACCTGATGTACCCAGCTGTTAATAGAAACACCTGATTAGAAACGTACAATTTGTTAAAAAGGCACGCTGATTTTTTAACTCTTGTGTTTACATAAACAATACCTGTGCTATAAATAAACCACTTGGTTTTACACACCACTTCCTGTGTTGTGCTTATCATTGGCACAGCGTGTAGGGGATACAGCATAATTAGTACACAAATATTTATTCGGCATAGCGTGTACTGTTTAATTTTATTCAGTTGATTTGTTATCTTAATTCTCTAAGTTGTAACACTTCCTAGTGCTTCATCAGCTGTTTCAGTTTATGTGTTAATAAGCATATTCTGCCTTTAACAATTTATCAATTTGACCATTCAGATATTATGTAGGACGAGTAACTGAGAAACAAATTTTCATGCCCTGCAATACTGGTTTCTTATAATAAAATATAACGTTTCTAACCGATATTTATTGCGATTTTTGAGGGATGCATGTGCAATAATTTCCCAATAGCGAGTTCAGGGAACTTCTCATTTTTACTCTTGATTTCTTCCGGCTCTTTTATTACAAATAATTGGCACTCAAACCAACATGTGTGACTTCAGACAAGGTGAGCAATTGGGGTAAGGTAAGAATCTTTCATGGGTATCCGGTGAACATAGGGAATTCCAACCCGAGGTATAAGTGTTTTATACAAAGCCTCGGTTCCAATTAAAACCCTAATACTGAGGGTTGGGATTCCCTATCTGAACCGAATACCCATGATAGATTCTTTTTCTTGCATATCAGAGACATGTTGTGCGTTGACATTGCCAGCTACTAACTTTGTTTTCCTGCATACCGGATGTTGGTTCGCGCGATAATTTTATCTCGACCCTAGGGTGAGATGGAAATATCTGTCCCAGGTAAAATGACGGAGTTTCTTGTCCGGTATGCAAGAAAGTTGCCTATCCATCAAGTCCCTTTGCATACCGGATAAGGTTATCTGCATTTTACAGGGGTGATAGAAAGCCTGATCTTGCACATGGGGGAAGATAAAAGTCAGGCGCATCAAGAGTGATGTCAATAATGTGAACAGATGCATGGCGTCATTGTGAAAAAAAACACATTAAAACGTTAGTTATTGGCGACGTCAACACACAAACTGTCAAGATAGGCAAGAAAAAGAATCAATCATGGGTATCCGGTTCAGGTAGGGAATTCCAACCCTCGGTATAATTGTTTTTATCAGAACCTTGGCAGAGCCCCGGTTCCAATAAAAACAAGTATGTAACCTCGGGTTGAAATTCCCGATCTTTACCAGATACCCTTGAAAGATTCTTATAATCTATATGCTTGATGACTGTATAACTGTAAATAAACTGGAAATGATCATAATTTCCTAATATTCATGAGGTCTCTCCACAATTTATTCAATAATTTGTAATAGATTTGTATTCAGACGAATGGCGTGATTTGCGGCGAAAAACAAGATCAAAATATTTTACATAAAATGTTGAATACATTGTTCTTGTTTTTTGCATCACATCATGCAATTCCCTTGATTATGAAATATTAAAAAAAATTAGATGGAAGTTGCCATTAAGATAGTTATGGCACTAATATGGATTTTTTTTTATTGTACTTGCCAATTTAAACATGATATGCCTTTATTTTCACTTGTAAATTGGTATGGTTTGTGTGCGTATATGTCTTGTCTATGAATCAGTTTCAATTAGTTAT
Source organism: Cyrtodaria siliqua (assembly GCA_037043455.1). Taxonomy (NCBI): domain Eukaryota; kingdom Metazoa; phylum Mollusca; class Bivalvia; order Adapedonta; family Hiatellidae; genus Cyrtodaria; species Cyrtodaria siliqua. The sequence continues at coordinate 54,586 of JAWPHD010008791.1, forward strand.
ATTTCTCATATTTCTCTTTATGTGAATATGGAAAATAATGAGATGAAAGGTTTCTCCAACATTTACTGAACATTTTTCATTTTAAGACTTATGTTTATTAGGTTATTGCTCCCAGAATTGTATGTTTTTTAACATAGTAAATCAGGGTTTTCATTAATTATTGGTATAGCAGCCCTAAAGTTGATTTGAGCAGATATTCTAGGATGCCTTAGACGTGAAGCGCTGTTAGATTTTTTTGATTTTTTAAAAAAAAAACAACCTTCGTAGAAACATTCAATTTGGCCAGTCTCCAGCTCTTAATGAAAACCCTGCCAGTCCCTGTTTTTAACATAGACATAAATTATAAGGAAAATTTAAGAGCCATTGAAACCCCAATTTGAAGAACTCTGAAACTGGGGCTGTATAGGAAACACCTCAAACCAGGGGCGGATCCAGGATTTCAGCTTAGGGGGGGGCGTAATATTTTGGTCAATTTTCGGGTCCGTCTCTAGCGTCATAAAACGTTTGCGGAAGTGCATTTATAGGGTAAAAAAGTCCGTTCTAAAATAAAAGGATTTTACAATGTGTTAATTAAAGCACTTATTAGCCATTATGCGTCGAGCGAGCGAAGCGAGCGAGAAAATTATACTGAGGGCGTGCATCTAAATTGTTTGATGTTTTATCTACAGTAATATGGACATACACGTATGAATAACAAAAGTCCGTTTTCAAATAAAAGAATTTAACAATGTGTTAATTTAACCACTCATTAGCCATTATGCGTCGAGCGAGCGAGAATTTTTTTATACTGAGGGCGTGCAACGAAATTGTTTGATATTTTATCTACAATAACATGGACATAGATAGATAGATAGATAGATACTTTTATTGACTTAAACTATTACAGTTTTTCATCATTACAAATATATGATAATTATAATATACACACACGTGACAGATATTAACATTGCAAATACAACAAAATAATCACTAAGTTTTTTTTGTTTCATACATATTTAAACAATCAAAAACATACATATATTATGGTATGTCAATGATAAACGAGGATGTTCTAAAATAAGATATCTAGTGTTTTTTTTGTTGTTTTTTTTAGTCTGTTAAAATGGATGTAGATAGCCTTAATACAAGTGCATCGGAAATGAATTTACTTAATCTAAGAATAATCTTTTTGTTTAATGACTGCAACAATTCTACAAATTTAAACATGCTTGGTCTAGTCGTGTAATATTTAGGAATATATTTGTTTCTAATGTTAGAGTAAGTAGTACAGATCAAAATAAAATGGTACTCGTCTTCAATAGCGTTAGTGTTACAAATTTCGCACACTCTTTCGTTTCTCTCTGTTCTACCTCTTGAGTATCTCCCTGTTTCTATTCTTAAACAATGAGCGGATAATCTTATTCTTGTTATACAACTTCTTAATTGTTTGGAGCATAATGTTTCTAGATATGTTTCAAAATCAAAATTCTCTTTCACCACCTTATATAGCGTTAAAACTCTACTGCCTTCTATATCAGATCTCCATTGTTGCATGAAATTATCTATTAATCTTTGTTTAAATATTAAAGGAAACAGTTTAAAACTAACACTCATGGGATTATCCCAGACATTATTAAAACCGTTACTGTTTAGGATAAACCTTATATTAGTTAGCCAATTCTTCGCGCCCTTATTACAGTTAGATAACAAATCCTTATATATTGCTTTTAGTATAATGTTCTCTGTAGACAATAGTTTATACCAATATTTAATCATTTTTACATATCTATTAACGTATAAGGGGTAACGAGAGAGCTCTCCGTAAATACCAGCATTGCTTGTGGTAAGTTTAACACCTAAAATAATTTTACAAAATTTTAACTGTATTCTCTCAATATCTTTTGATTTTGTAATCCCCAATATTTCACTTCCATAATTTAATATTGATGCCACAAAAGCATCGAAAAGCTGAAGAGATAATTTTGGTTTCAATTCATATTTTCGTATATTAACCAAGAGTATATTCATTGCTTTTAAGGCTTTTCCACAAAGACATTGTTGGTTTAACGAAAAGGAGCCAGTATAATTAAGAACCACACCTAAATAATTAAAATCATCGACGACATCTAATAAACTTCCATTATAATACCACCTTTCACATTCTTTAATTCTACCCCTTTTACGAAATACAACTATTTTTGTCTTTTCAATATTAACTTCAAGACCCCAGGATTCACAGTATTCATAGAGTCTATTAAGACTTAGCTGAAGGTCATCTGGGCTTGATCCCAGTACAGCCATATCATCAGCAAAAAACAACAGTATTAAAGTGATATCATTAAGGGATAAACCACCATCTATTCTGTTTAATAAGAACAATTCTAAATCTTCTATGAATATAGAAAACATAATCGATGAGACAATATCACCTTGCTTTAGACCGATAGAAATATCAAAGAATTCAGAGTAAGATCCACAGGACTTAACACATGCTTTAACTGTATCATACATGGACATACATGTATGAATAAAAAAAGTCCGTTTTCAAATAAACGGATTTAACAATGTGTTAATTAAACCACTCATTAGCCATTATGCGTCGAGCGAGCGAGAAATTTGTTTATACTGAGGGCGTGCATCTAAATTGTTTGATATATTATCTACAGTAACATGGTCATACATGTATGAATAAAAAAGTCCGTTTTCAAATAAAAGGATTTAACAATGTGTTAATTAAACCACTCATTAGCCATGATGCGTCGAGCGAGCGAAGCGAAGCGAGCGAGAATTTTTTTTATACTGAGGGCGTATTTGATATTTTATCTACAGTAAAATGGACATACATGTATGATCCGGAATTTTTAGGGGGGGCGCGCGCCGGGTGCGCCCCCCCCCTGGATCCGCTAGTGCAAACTAGCATACTATAAAGAATTTAGACTATGACTAATTTCACCAGATTTATGTACCCTTGAACTTTGTATCGTATTTCTTTTAAAAAAATCAACCCCTTCTCCGTGATTGTCTTGAGTGTCACACATACCATCACAATTTTGTCCCCTTCTTCTTTAAATTTCTATGAAAACAAGCTTGTGTGTTTAGATGATCTTATAATTAGGCTTAAATTTGCACTAAGTGCAAAAAGAAATTCAAATTTATCATCACTACTATGCCATCTGAAACTGGGCATGCTGTAATAGATCTGGACTGTGAGACAGTGACTTATTTTACTGAGTAATATCCATAGGAACTGTGAATTTCTACGAAAATAAGCTTGTGTGGGCAATTCCTCCTAGACTTTTACGCCTATATCGCTAATTCTAAAAAATATTTGATGGTTTTTAATTTTATTTATACATGTATCTTGCTTATGAGATTTTCATACCATTCGACAATTGTTTTTTATATCACAAACGGTAACTTGTGGTGTGGAAGTGTAATAAATAGAGTTTAATAACCAGTGTTTTTGAGATACGGGAAATATCTCCCGAGGTAGAGAAATGGCCCCGATATAAGAACGAGTGCGGAGCATGAGTTCTTATAACGGGGCCATTTCTCTACCGAGGGAGATATTTTCAGTATCTCAAAAACGCTGGTTATTAAACTATATATTACATAATTTAAAATGATTTTTCATTAATATTTCTAATGATTCACGCCTTTTTACACCAGTTTGCACGAGAACGCCAAGACGACGTTACGTCATCCAAGACGACGTTACGTCATACAAACAAAACAAGTGGAACCGGAACTCTTCTTTAATTTCCGTAATCGTTATTTCCTAGTGGCGGAATCTGACGAAGACGTTCGTAAAACAATAGGAACGTCATTTTGGCGTTCCGCCACTGACGGAAAAGGCCGAGCAATGTTCCGTACTGGGAAATATCTCCCACTGGGAGATATTTTCCAGTAGAGCAAACGAGTAGATATAGCTTTTCTATTCCCAGTATTTCCTATACAAATCACAGACAAATATGTAATATAGATGTATTTATCATATTACACTAGTATAATAAATATGCAAATGATGGCCGAATCATCGTTCTGTCTTTTCTGTCCAGCTTGGAGTACATCTTAATTGTCATACGGAGAATACCCAGTCAGCATACAAACATACGATGTCATTGTTGCTTATGAGTTGTTGTTTTTAGCTCTACTGGCCAAGGACAGATTTCAACAGTTCTTCTTTTAAAATGATCGCCAACGCCTAGACTATCAAGTTTGTTCAAATAAAGTCCCCGGGGTCAAAAATGGCCGAGCCCCGGGGGTCCAAATTTTGTATATTGAGGTTTTGCATGTTTTTCATATAGACATATAGGAAAAACCTTTAAAAAATCTTCTTCTCTGAAACCACAAGGCACAGAGCTCTCATGTATTACATGTAGCATCAGCTTATGGTCCTCTCTTAAGTTTGTTCAAATGGTGACCCTGGGGTCAAAGTTGGCCCCGCCCTGAGGGTCACAGTTTTACATAGACTTATATAGGATTTTTTTTTTAAAAATCTTCTTCTCAGAAACTACAAGAGCCAGAGGTTTAATATTTTGCATTTGCTATAAGCTTATGGTCCTTTACCAAGTTTGTTCAAATGGTGACCCTCAGGTCACATTTGGCCCCGCCCCAAGGGTCACATGTTTTACATAGACATGTATAGGGAAAAACTTAAAAAATCTTCTTCTCTGAAACTGTAAGAGCCAGAGGTTTAATATTTTGCATTTGCTATAAGCTTGTGGTCCTCTACCAAGTTTGTTCAAATGGTGACCCAGTGGTCACATTTGGCCCCACCCCGGGGGTCACAGTTTTACATAGGCTTGTATAGGGAAAAACTGAAAAAAAATCTTCTTCTCTGGAACCACATGTCACAGAGCTCTCATGTATTGCATGTAGCATCAGCTTATGGTCCTCTACTAAGTTTGTTCAAATGGTGACCCTGGGGTCAAATTTGTCCCCGCCCTGAGGGTCACAGTTTTACATAGACCTATATAGGATTTTTTTTTTAAAAATCTTCTTCTCAGAAACTACAAGAGCCAGAGGTTTAATATTTTGCATTTGCTATAAGCTTATGGTCCTTTACCAAGTTTGTTCAAATTGTGACCCCGCCCCAAGGGTCACATGTTTTACAGACATGTATAGGGACAAATTAAAAAAATCTTCTTCTCTGAAACTGCAAGAGCCAGAGGTTTAATATTTTGCATTTGCTATAAGCTTATGGTCTTCTACCAAGTTTGTTCAAATTGTGACCTATTGGTCATATTTGGCCCCACCCTGGGGGTCAGTTTTACTTAGGCTTGTATAGGCAAAAGCTGTTTTTATTTATTTTTTAGATTTTAATTGGATTTTTTTTTTAATTTTTTTTTCAATTGCAATTTTTTTTTTAATTGTTTCAATTTATTTTTAAATTTTGTTAAATTTTGTTAAATTTTTTTAATTTTTTTTTTTTATTTTTTTTTTTTAATTTTTAATTTTTAATTTTTTTCCTTCTTTTTTTTTTTTTTTTTTTTTTGATTGATTTGATTTTTTGTTGTTTTTTTTTTGATTTTTTCATTATCTTTTTAATTACTTGACACTTACTTTAAAATTTCTTGTCGGCGCTACTCATCCTAAATGCCTTGTTGAATTTCGACGAAACTTGGCAGGAAGCATCGGTAAGATGTCTAGTTGTGCATATCACGCTTTTGTTCCAGTTCGCTGATTTTTGACGGAGTTATGGCCCTTTGACATTTTTATTTTAAATTTCTTGTTGGCGCTACTCCTTAAACGGCTTGTTGGATTTCTACGAAATTTGGCAGGAAGCTTCAGTATGATGTCTAGTTGTGCAAAGCGCGGTATATCAATGAAATCTTGGACAATTTCGAAAACTAGCTAGATCTTGTTAGTAATAACAGAGTTATGGCCCTTGATTTGTTGAAAAATGCTATATTGTATTTTTCTTTGTTAAATCTATTGGAGAAGAGAGCTATATCTAGCTATATCTATCTAAATCTGTAAGAGCTGTTTTAGCCAGTAGAGCGTCCACAGGCCCTCTTGGGCCTCTTGTTTAGTTATATGATAAATAGAATCTCACTTTCATGCCTATTTAATATTGACTTTATTCACCTCATGGAATAAAGTTGATATGGTGCTCAGCACAGCCTCACATATAATTTAATCCAACTCGTTTAATAAATTCAATATTAAATATGTTAAACAGGCACTCATGTAATTTCCTCTATATACAGTATGTCTTCTTTAACAGAATTTCACATGGAATTTCTATAATTCACTGTGGATTGTGGTCCGGCGAGTTTAACATTCACCATTTAGCCATTTATTGAACAAAATTGAATATAGCATTTCTATTATCCATGGCTTTTTAACACTTATAACTTGAACAAATATTTGTGGATTTTCAATAATATTGTTTATACAGTGCTGGCTCATAAGAAAATCTCAGAAGATTTGAAAATTCAGCACCATTTGAATATTTTTTACCAAGCTCTGCTCCTGTATCAAAGAATTTCTGTAATCCAATACTTTTGAATAGTGTAATTTAACAAATATTTGTGAAAATCCATAATTATTTGTTTAAGTTATAAATTTATCCAAAATGAAATAATGGATCAATTGATTACACTCAGTTCTCTTGTTTCACTTTAATCCAACGTTTCAGTGGGATTCAACCACCCTTTTTCAGGGTTACACAATAATTAACAAGATTTAAGTAACATCCATCTTGCTGTATTGATTGATGTTATGATTGTCAATACAGCGAGATGGATGTTTCTTAAATTTTGTTAATTATTGTGTAACCTTGAAAAAGTTGAGTGAATCCCACTGAAACGTTGGATTAAAGTGTAACAAGCATTGTGACAAGAGAACTGAACATAATTATTTTGGTTGAAGTTTTTACATCTGGGTTCAGATCCTGCTTTACACAACTATAAAAAATACACAATATAATTTGCTGATATCTCTCAAAATATCTTTTAACATTAACTTTTCATTATAGCTTATTTAAGAGTGCAGATTGTGTTATCTAATGCCAAAATACTTAACAATCCTACTTATCTGTTTTTTTATTGATAGTTTTTTCTCCCATTTTCTTTCCCTTTTCTTTCTTTCAACTTTTAGAAAAACTATGAGGATGCTATAAGTCTTAAAACAAATCCGAATGCTGTATGTCTTGTATTTTTTAAATTTTCTTTTTTATAATTAAAAACAGAAGGAAGGAAATGATTGAATAAATAAAACAAAAAGTTATTGTTAATTATTTATTTCACACATATAAACACAAATAAACAATTATTTATTTCACACTTTGTGAGCTCATTTAAGTGGGAACACTTTGATATTATCACTTTCTTTCATTCCAACATATAGTATATCTTCCTTGTCACAGTATGTAATAGAACAAGGCTTAACCACTCCATCTTTATCCCCTAGTAGTTGTTGAAGATGGTTCAGGTCGGGGGTCAGCTGACTGACATTTGATTGGAACAAGTCACATACATACATTGATCCATATTTGTCTATAGCTAGTCCTCTTGCACCTTTTGAATTATATTTGGCCTTTACCTGTCCATCTCTTGTCAGGCTTGTAAATGATTTGTTACAATCTGAGACATAGATAGTGTTTCCATCTGGACTAATGACTATATAATCTGGAGATATAAACATTGGTGCTCCAGAGGAGTCAGTTGTGAATCTCTGAAACAGGGTTCCATCTGTGTCCATTATCTCAACTTTGCCTGGGTTATTAAAGGTTACAATCAGGTGCCCCTGGTAATGCTCTATACCACGACACTGACCACTAACTGTTATGTCATGAGCTGTGTATGGAGTCTTAGACACAGTGAGGAATGTGATCTTACCCCGGGTGGCCATAGTGAATGCCACTTGACCTTTGGTGACCTCAGTTACATCCCAGGGCGGTGTAGATGTTGGATGAGATTTTATCTTGTTGTTCTTGACATCAATCACCTTGATGGCACAGTTTCTGAAGTCTGCCACAGCAAGTCGGCCATCAGAGAGTACTGCTATTCCTGTAATATCGGGAGTCATTTTGTCAGTTTGTAATCTCACGTTTATGTCACGTGCGTGTTGTGCCTCTCTTCCCTTGGCATCCTTCATCAGAGGTTTCATGCTGGATTCGGCAGATTTTATGTCATTTATATGGGGATTGGTTTCTGTTGTAATATTTTGTTTTTCGGTGTTTGAAGCCTTTTTTCCTTTGGTGTCCTTGGTCGGAGGTTTTGTGACGGTGGATATATTGGTACCATTGGCATCATCTTGTGTATTTGTTATCACAGCCAGGTTTCCCAACTTTGTAAGATTGCTTACTAAATCAGTAAGCTGCCTCTCAGGTTCAAATTTGTACTGTCTGATTTTATTATCATTGTTGATACTGTTCACTTTATCTTCAATTGAATTTACTTCTTTTTCGGCTTTCTTCACTGCTACGAACAGTTGGCTATATTGCTTGGCTTTCAGTTTATTCTCAAGATCAGCAGTCATTAACCTAATGTCGGATCCAACTGAATCGCAGTCATCAGATATTATGGTCGTCGCTGCAATATCTTCATCCCGAATCGCTTTCACTTTCTGGTACATTGCATTTTCTAGAGTATCGAACAATTTATTGATCTCCTTTCTGAATTCTCTTATTTCTGTGACTGCTTCATTGCTGTTTGTGTCAACAAGTTTTGAGTTTTCCTTTGCTTTGTTTTTGTTTTGTTCAGCATTCTGTTCTAGGTCATCAAGTTTTTGTTTTAAGTGTTTATAGTCCTTTGTTTTCTCGATTCCGTCGGCAATGTCGGGTATATAGCTGACCCCTGTGCAGCCCCTATGGCTGAGAGTCATACATGCAGAACACCCCAGTTGATCATGCAGCTTGCAATAATACTCCGTCGTCTTTCCGGCATGGTAGGGACATTGATCAGTGCAGACGTCCATGGAATTTGACTTGGTCGGTTTCTTGTCTTTTGGCATTTGTGTCTTGTCGAGAAGAACATGGTGTCTGGTTACAGATGGCTGTCGGTGATATTTAAAGCATGTCCCACATAGATACTCCTTGCAGTCCCTGCAATATCCCTCGGCCGGCAGGTGCTTGTCGTCATTGTTGCACGGCTCGCAGAAAAAGTCATAGAGTTCAGTTGATCCTGCAAGTATTGACGCACTAAGTCCACTATTCTTCCTTCCTGATACAGCCATTTTACTTCATTAAATTCAACTGTTCTTTAGACCCCTATTAATTCAACTGTTCAATCTATAGACCTCCATGAAATTCAACTATTCTTTAGACCTCCATAAAATTCAACTATTCTTTAGACCTCCATTAAATTCAACTGTTCTTTAGACATCCATTAAATTCAGCTGTTCTTTAGACATCCATAAAATTCAACTGTTCTTTGGACCGCCATAAAATTCAGCTGTTCTTTAGTTATAAATGTATCACAACACTAAATTCTATAAACCTTAAAGGTCTAAAGTTCTATGTTTATCTGTTTATCCTGAAGATAAATCACAACTTGTTTCAACTGGATATTATCTTTAATTTATAAAACCTGTTCAGGTTTTACATAACCTCTTATACATGTTTACCGTCTCTATGCTAGCCTATGTAATATGATCCTCAGTTGAGTATTTGTATTATACAAATCCATTCATGTCCCACTTATTTGTCAAATAATCGATAAGGAAGTAAAATTCAGTTGAAAGATTATGGCTGGTCGGTTATATTCATGGTGCAAATTGCTTGTAATAATGGGTACATGACATGAGAGCATGTCGTGATTTCTTTTTAGCTCTACTCAACTACTAGTATTCAATTTAGTATGTGTAGATGAGGATCCATGATTTCAGTTTAGAGGGGATGTGAAATCCTGAGCATTGTGCTTCAAGGGTCCTAAATGACCTCCACCCCACACCACACTTGCCACCTGGGCACACCTTTGAGGATCAAAAAATGAAATTGTTTGATTTGCTTTATAATTGTTATAGATGAGTATAATAACCAAATATAGAAAATGACTATATTTGACCTTTTGCCCCTCTACCCGAGCCCTAGGAAGTAGGAGGAGGAAAAAAAAAAATACAGTGTAATCCTTTATCATAATGTTTAATTTGAGACATAATTATATTGAAAAAATACACCAGATTACCTTCTCCACTCCACTCCCGACCTTTGTGGTCAGTAGGTCAACGGTCAAGCGGATAATGAAAAACCTTGTCCACACTGTAAGCCCACTTCCCCTGAAGCAAATCACATGAAACTTTATGGGTAGACTGCCTGTGGCCTCTTTAGATTTTGAGATCAGTAGGTCAAAGGTCAAGGTCACCGTGACCTGATAATGAAACACCTTGTCCGCAATATAACTCCTCTTTTTATGAAGCCAATCTCATGAAACTTCATGAGTTGACTGCCTGTGGTGAGACAATGACCTCTTTTGATTTTGAGGTCAGTAGAGCAAAGGTCAAGGTCACCATGATACAGTTGTGCACAATCTTGTCCATATTGTATCTCATATTCATCTGAAGCAAATCTCATTAAACTTCATGGGTTGACTGCCTGTGGAAAGAGGATGCTCCTTATTGGCCCCGGGTTCAATCCTCCGTGGTGCCACTGAGTTCCGTCGGTGTGTTCTTGGACACTTTTCCTTAGCCTCGTCCGTCGAATGGGGACGTAAACCGGGCGGTCCCGTGTATCGGTCTATCAACCGAGCATGTTAAAGAACCATAGGAATCTATTCGATAATGAGAGTAGGGCAGGTTCCCGGATTCCTATGTATCCTTCCCCTCTCTCTGGGGCGGCTCTAAATAACCTGTACTGTGTTGATGAGCCGTTAAACAACATTCAATTCCTTATTGATTTGAAGGTCAAAGCGCGAGGTCCCTGTGCATGCTGACGGGATGAACACATGCAGTAATGGACGTTTGACATTAGTTTCTTAAAATTATTGTCCTCGCTACTTTTTCTAAACAACTAAATGGGTTTTGGAAAAACTTGGTATGAAGCATCATTACTTAAATAGTCTTTAATTTTTTTGTCATTAGTTGAAGTTATTTTTAGTACATTTGACCTTTTGACCCCCTCTGAGGACCCTTGGGAATGGAGTCAAAACTAATGTAGTTCTATCTCACCATTATCATGTGAGGATGTCGTACATTAAATTTGGTTGAATTCAGTGGTTGAGGAGGAGATATGGTAATGGCAGGAGGGACAGACAGACAAACCGAGGACAGACAGACAGGCAAACGCAAAATCCTCAAACACCTTTGAAGCATGGGGATAAAAATACTAATTTATTAATGAATAAAAATAAAGAAATAATATGAAACAAAAGATAGCATAGATAGAAGAAATAATTCAATTTGTCATCAGTAGAATATTAGGCCCTTCATCAATCCTGTATGTCTATCGCAGAGGCCATTGGTAATACCACAGATCGACATTGCTTAAAAATTGCTAAAGATAGATTTTGATTGTACAAATATTGTTCATTTTGTCTAAAAACTAATCAGGAATCCATTGAATTTCATTGTTTAATGGTTCAATTTTTTCGTGAAATTTACAATTGTATTTTGTGAGATGAGTTTTGATCTGTGTTATTCAACCAACCAGTCTAGCAGCGAGAATTTCTAGAGACCTAGCAAATATAATCAAATGGGACTGGTTTAAGTATGAGCATTCGGAAAGATAATTTTTTGAAAATCACAAATCAGGAGCCTCAACCACAGTGATATACACTGACAAATATACTCCTACTTGTTCAATCACCAAAAAAAAAAAGGCGTCCGTGTCCAAGTGGTAAGAGTCTCTGACTTGAAATCACTTGCCCCTCACCACTGTGTGTTCGATCCCTCATTGGTGTAGGAATCTTTATGTGAGGAAGCTATCCAGCTGGCTTATGAAATGTCGGTTCTACCCAGGTGCCCACCAGTGCACTAAAAACTGCTTGTTGGTGCAACTGGAGTATTCCTCCACCAATGGAAGCTAGAAAGTCACGATATGACCTTGGCTGTTGGTGTGACTGTAAAATCCAATTCAGTTCAATTCAATCACCGAAACAGGTTACTTTTAACTGAAAACAAGATGGAAAACAAAATATTATCTGTCGTTATTGCTTTTTACTGCCACATAGCCAGAATTCCTAAGTGTTTACCCAACCAATAATATTATGTTGCTTTTTACTGTCTATAACCATTGCATATTTGGAAAGATGGAAGAAATGAAATCTGGCAAAACTTCATGTTTTTTTCAGGTTTCTACACCAAGTGTGCCACTACAGGATAGTGTTTGCGAATACTCCATCTTGTGGAACACGGCGTCTGCTTGCCCGCTTGAGTCGGACAATGACACGGAACATTGCACAGCCAAGGATCCTAATTCGGACTACGTGTTCAACCTGAACCCTCTGACTAAGCCTGCTGGTGAACCATACTCTGTCAATGTCAGTGGAGTTTTATACAAGGTAATGGCAATAATTTAGAAATCTAACCCATGATACAATATACACATTTTATATTTTTTTTTTTTTTTTTTTTCAAGTTGTGAAACCAACTGGAAATTTGATACTTGGCAATTGACAATTCAGTCATGATTTTCAATTACAATATTAGGATTAACTATTTTTCACAGTTTTTCCAGATCAAAATTGTTTGTCTCCAGGATGATGTGAAAGTTTGATTTGAGTAATTATAAGTAGATTACAGTACCACAATTACTACAGTCACGTACATTACATGTTGTTTAAATGAAATAATCCCAATTATTGCAAATATAACCTTGCAAAGATTTCTTTTCCAAATTTTAAATGCTTTCAAAGAAAAACATATGTAAATTCGCTCATGCAGAGTATGGATATAACATTTCTCCATTGCCTTGCATTAAACCCATATTTGTATTCTCCTTTCTTCTTCTAGTGCAGGTTTTTCATTACATATATACATTATATTTATCTAAATTACAACCATTTATATTTGCACTACCATGCTACTTGTCAACCCACGTAAACATTGATATAATAACTGATAAGGGGACACTATTTCCAATGTCCTATTGTGTGGTCGAAAACAAGTTCATGGCTGGCCGGTCGCGAATTATTCCCTATTCGTGGTTATTTTATCAATATACTGATCTTTAAAGGTTGTTTGTAATTCCAGATTGTGTAGTACACTCAGATATGGTATATTATAACTCCTTTGTTAAAGATGGTTATACTAAATTGTGTAGTACAATCAGATATCAATACATTATGACTCTCGTGTTAAAGGTGGTTATCCCAGATTGAGTGGTACAATCGGATATCAGTACATTATGACTCCCTTATTAAAGGTGGTTATCCCAGATTGAGCGATACAATCAGATCTTAGTAAATTATGACTCCCTTATTAAAGGTTGTTATTCCAGATTGAGTGATACAATCAGATATTAGTAAATTATGACTCTCTTGTTAAAGGTGTTTATCCCAGATTGAATGATAGAATCAGATATTAGTAAATTATGACTCTCTTGTTAAAGGTGGTTATCCCAAATTGAGTGATACAATCAGATCTTAGTAAATTATGACTCCCTTATTAAAGGTGGTTATCCCAGATTGAGTGGTACAAACAGATATCAGTACATTATGACTCCCATTTTAAAGGTGGTTATCCCAAATTGAGTGGTACAATCAGATCTTAGTAAATTATGACTCCCTTATTAAAGGTGGTTATCCCAGATTGAGTTATACAATCAGATCTTAGTAAATTATGACTCCCTTATTAAAGGTGGTTATCCCAGATTGAGTGGTACAAACAGATATCAGTACATTATGACTCCCATTTTAAGGGTGGTTATCCCAGATTGAGTGGTACAATCAGATATCAGTACATTATGACGCCCATTTTAAAGGTGGTTATCCCAGATTGAGTGGTACAATCAGATATCAGTACATTATGACTCCCATTTTAAAGGTGGTTATCCCAGATTGAGTGGTACAATCAGATATCAGTACATTATGACTCCCATTATAAAGGTGGTTATCCCAAATTGAGTGGTACAATCAGATCTTAGTAAATTATGACTCCCTTATTAAAGGTGGTTATCCCAAATTGAGTGATACAATCAGATCTTAGTAAATTATGACTCCTTTATTAAAGGTGGTTATCCCAGATTGAGTGATACAGTCAGATCTTAGTAAATTATGACTCCCTTATTAAAGGTGGTTATCCCAGATTGAGTGATTTGATCAGATCTTAGTAAATTATGACTCCCTTATTAAAGGTTGTTATTCCAGATTGTGTAGTACAATCAGATATCAGTACATTATGACTCTATTTTAAAGGTGGTTATCCCATATTGAGTGGTACAATCAGATATCAGTACATTATGACTCCCATTTTAAAGGTGGTTATCCCAGATTGAGTGGTACAAACAGATATCAGTACATTATGACTCCAATTTTAAAGGTGGTTATCCCAGATTGAGTGGTACAATCAGATATCAGTACATTATGACTCCCATTATAAAGGTGGTTATCCCAAATTGAGTGATACAATCAGATATTAGTAAATTATGACTCCCATATTAAAGGTGGTTATACCAAATTGAGTCTTACAATCATATATCAGTGCATTATGACTACCTTTTTAAAGGTGGTTGAGTGGTACAATCAGATATCAGTAAATTAGGACTCCCTTATTAGGGCTGCTGCGAGTAACCGGGTACTCGAATATCCACGAGTTCAGCCAGAAATTCGGATACGAATATTCGTCACTTCCGAGATCGCTGGATCGCGATATTTTTTATTTATATTTACCTTATGAGAATTCCATAAAACAAGTTCATTAGAGCGCCGAATAGATTCCTTTGGGCCATTATAATGCTGGTTAGTAGAGGTTATACGCGCCATATTTGCTAACCGGAAGTAAACATTACAATAAATAGAGCTAGCAACATGTTTACATTTGAATAAAATCTAAAACAAAAATTGTCGAAGTACACTTTGTTTAAAGTCACCAAAAACGAAAAGAAATACAAATTCATAATTATAGAATTAAATATATTCCCCTTATGATTGATGTTTTCTTTATTTAATGATGAAATGTCGCATTTCCCCCCTGCTCAGATGCGCAGTGGAGCATGCATAATCCCATTGAAACAATGAATCAGTAGCCAACGTGATCATGTTTTTGCAGCGTCGTATCAAAGTGAAAGTGATCTTTTTGTCTGTTGCTATTTTAAATCACTGATTATGTATGTACACTCTTTTCCATTACTACAATCAGAAAAGAAAACAACATGCAAGTTGCAGCAAGAAGCAGAATCAAGCTGGATGTATTGACATTATGAAAATTTGTAAATTATATAAGTTATGTTTGCAGCACCCCTGGTAAACAGCATAAACATTTTGAAAAAATGATATATATATCATGTTTATGCTGTTTACCTCGGGTGCTGCAAATATTTATTAGTGTTTCACGAAGTATGTGATGCTATTATTTACTTATGATAGTAAATTGTCTTCATGACAGCCATTTTTCTTTCTTTAAAATTGTAAAAGCTGATTCGTGGTTCGATCTATGAATCGTAAGCACTGACTCGTGAATCGGATCGGATCGCCACTTACCCGACGATCCACAGCCCTATCCCTTATTAAAGGTATCCCAAATTGAGTGGTACAATGAGATATCAGTACATCATGACTCCCTTATTAAAGGTGGTTATCTCAGATTGAGGGTTACAATCAGATATCAGTACATTATGACTCCCTTGTTAAAGGTTGTTATTCTCGTTTGTGTGTACAATCAGATATAAGTACATTATGACTCTTTTTGTTAAAGGTGGTTATCTCAGATTGAGGGTTACAATCAGATATCGGTGCATTATGACTCCTTTATTAAAGGTGGTTATCCCAGATTGAGTGGTATATTCAGATATCAGTACATTATGACTCCCATATTAAAGGTGTTTGTCCCAGCTTGAGTGGTATATTCAGCTATCGGTACATTATGACTCCCTTATTAAAGGTGGTTATCCCAGATTATGTGGTAGAAACAGATATCAGTACATTATGACTCCCTTATTAAAGGTGGTTATCCCTAATTGACTAGTAAAGTCAGATATCGGTACATTATGGCTCCCTTTTTAAAGGTGGTTATCCCAGATTGAGTGGTACAATCAGATATCAGTACATTATGACTCCATTGTTAAAGGTTGTTATTCCAGACTGGTACAGTCAGATATCAGTACATTATGACTCCCTTTTTAAAGGTGGTTATCCCAGATTGTGTGGTACAATCAGATATCAGTACATTATGACTGCCTTGTTAAAGGTGGTTATTCCAGATTGTGTGGTACAATCAGATATCAGTACATTATGACTCCCTTGTTAAAGGTTGTTATTCCAGACTGGTACAGTCAGATATCAGTACATTATGACTCCCTTTTTAAAGGTGGTTATCCCAGAATGTGTGGTATATTCAGATATCAGTACATTATGACTCCCTATTAAAGGTGGTTATCCCAGATTGTGTGATATATTCAGATATCAGTATATTATGACTCCCTTGTTAAAGGTTGTTATCTCTAATTGAGTGGTACAGTCAGACAGCAGAACATTATGACTCCTTTGTTAAAGGTGGTTATCCCAGATTGAGTGGTACAAACAGATATCAGTACATTATGACCCCCATTTTAAAGGTGGTTATCCCAGATTGAGTGGTACAATCAGATATCAGTACATTATGACTCCCATTATAAAGGTGGTTATCCCAAATTGAGTGGTACAATCAGATCTTAGTAAATTATGACTCCCTTATTAAAGGTGGTTATCCCAAATTGAGTGATACAATCAGATCTTAGTAAATTATGACTCCTTTATTAAAGGTGGTTATCCCAGATTGAGTGATACAGTCAGATCTTAGTAAATTATGACTCCCTTATTAAAGGTTGTTATTCCAGATTGTGTAGTACAATCAGATATCAGTACATTATGACTCCCATTTTAAAGGTGGTTATCCCATATTGAGTGGTACAATCAGATATCAGTACATTATGACTCCCATTTTAAAGGTGGTTATCCCAGATTGAGTGGTACAAACAGATATCAGTACATTATGACTCCAATTTTAAAGGTGGTTATCCCAGATTGAGTGGTACAATCAGATATCAGTACATTATGACTCCCATTATAAAGGTGGTTATCCCAAATTGAGTGATACAATCAGATATTAGTAAATTATGACTCCCATATTAAAGGTGGTTATACCAAATTGAGTCTTACAATCATATATCAGTGCATTATGACTACCTTTTAAAGGTGGTTGAGTGGTACAATCAGATATCAGTAAATTAGGACTCCCTTATTAAAGGTATCCCAAATTGAGTGGTACAATGAGATATCAGTACATCATGACTCCCTTATTAAAGGTGGTTATCTCAGATTGAGGGTTACAATCAGATATCAGTACATTATGACTCCCTTGTTAAAGGTTGTTATTCTCGTTTGTGTGTACAATCAGATATAAGTACATTATGACTCTTTTTGTTAAAGGTGGTTATCTCAGATTGAGGGTTACAATCAGATATCGGTGCATTATGACTCCTTTATTAAAGGTGGTTATCCCAGATTGAGTGGTATATTCAGATATCAGTACATTATGACTCCCATATTAAAGGTGTTTGTCCCAGCTTGAGTGGTATATTCAGCTATCGGTACATTATGACTCCCTTATTAAAGGTGGTTATCCCAGATTATGTGGTAGAAACAGATATCAGTACATTATGACTCCCTTATTAAAGGTGGTTATCCCTAATTGACTAGTAAAGTCAGATATCGGTACATTATGGCTCCCTTTTTAAAGGTGGTTATCCCAGATTGAGTGGTACAATCAGATATCAGTACATTATGACTCCCTTGTTAAAGGTTGTTATTCCAGACTGGTACAGTCAGATATCAGTAAATTATGACTCCCTTTTTAAAGGTGGTTATCCCAGATTGTGTGGTACAATCATATATAAGTACATTATGACTGCCTTGTTAAAGGTGGTTATTCCAGATTGTGTGGTACGATCAGATATCAGTACATTATGACTCCCTTGTTAAAGGTTGTTATTCCAGACTGGTACAGGCAGATATCAGTACATTATGACTCCCTTTTTAAAGGTGGTTATCCCAGATTGTGTGGTATATTCAGATATCAGTACATTATGACTCCCTATTAAAGGTGGTTATCCCAGATTGTGTGATATATTCAGATATCAGTATATTATGACTCCCTTGTTAAAGGTTGTTATCTCTAATTGAGTGGTACAGTCAGACAGCAGAACATTATGACTCCTTTGTTAAAGGTGGTTATCCCAGATTGAGTGGTACAAACAGATATCAGTACATTATGACCCCCATTTTAAAGGTGGTTATCCCAGATTGAGTGGTACAAACAGATATCAGTACATTATGACTCCCATTTTAAAGGTGGTTATCCCAGATTGAGTGGTACAAACAGATATCAGTACATTATGACTCATTTGTCAAAGGGGGTTATCCCTGATTATTTGGTTTAAATAATATGTATGCAGAACTTATGTCAAACACCTCTACTTTTCCAGCTGAATATTTGTGGCAATCTGTCAACCTCTGTGTGTAATGAGGTAGAGGGGAAACAAGCCTCTGTATGTCAGGTGAACAGTGATGGAACCAAATCCAGTCTTGCTGCTACAGGGTACCAGCTAGACTTCAGCGAGACTGGTCGTATGGGCCTGGTGTATGATGGCGTCAGACTGGATAATGGTATGATATATAAAATGTTGACCCTAGGATCCAATCTGGCCCTGCCCCAGGAATGACAGTTTAACATAGAGTTAGGCCGACCATAAAAGATTGCTTGTTTGCTGTTTCCCTATCTATCCATGAAAAAGGGCCCTACCCAAAACTTTTTATAACAATTCTTTAACATTTTTTTTTGTTGCTATCTTCATCATGTTTTTCTTTAATTTCTTAAGGTGTTTACTGTCCTTGGCAAAAAATAAATCATCTACCTACATACCCATTTATAAAATCCTGAGTCGGGGAAACAGCAAACAAATATTTTTTAAGGTTGCAGGGCTCCAATAAATTTTTTTTAGGGGACTAGCCCAGGGCTAGAGTGTCCTGAAAATCCACTAGCCCTGTTTTTTTTTCACTAGCCCTGATTTTATTTTTTTTGTCACAAGCCCTGTTTTTTTACTTGCCTTAAAAAAATGTGTCAGTTTGTTTTTGTCTTTGTCAGTTATCATTTATCTTGTTATTCAATACTTTTACATTTCTCGTTTTATTAAAATTTTAAATTTATTTAAATGAACCAGCTCACTGAGACCTGACTCTATCTACTGTGAAATCATTATATTTCGTTGGGGATTTAATTTCGCGTATTTCGTGGTTGACTCAAGCCGCGAAATCAAATCCCCACGATTATAAATGACCAAGTGTTTGAATTAAGTAATATGTGTACGAAAACTGCTTCAACATTTGTTCCAGATTGGTTATGTATTGCAGGTTTATCAATACTTATTGAACCTGGTTGTTTGTTGAAGATAAAACGTTTATCATCATGTAGGTATGTATTGATATGATGATAAAAAAATAAAATCTTGCTTGTTTGTTTTAATCTTTTCAATACGAGTATGTATGCCGATGTGTTGACACTCCTGTGTTTACGCAAGAAGACTAATAAATCCATTCCTGAATGATATTTAAGTTTGTTATCGTTGTCATCATCTACAGAGTACTGACCTTTAGAGATCGGCAATTTAAATTGAACACGTACAGATTTTATATATTTAATCAACAAAAAATTAATACTAGTAACAAACAAAACGCATGCAAACATAGCAACATTTCAAACACAATACAGTTAGACTTCTGTGTTTACAGTTAGACTTCTGTGTTTACGAATAAATTAGTACTATTATCGTACAATCGAAACAAACTAACGTTTTTCAATTACCTTGTTAACACCCCTTAATTGACGTATCGCCATTCATAATATTCATGAGCTAATTATAGCTGTTGGCCAATAAAATCACAGAGATTTGACACATCGACGCAGGTGTCCGCCATTTTCTTCCCAAACCAACAATGGTGTCAGACAGGGTAAAATTTTTAAAAAAGCAGCAAAACAACGGGAGATCACACAATATCACCCGTCGAGTAAGTGTGTTCAGTGTTAGGTGACC
Source organism: Cyrtodaria siliqua (assembly GCA_037043455.1). Classification (NCBI taxonomy): domain Eukaryota; kingdom Metazoa; phylum Mollusca; class Bivalvia; order Adapedonta; family Hiatellidae; genus Cyrtodaria; species Cyrtodaria siliqua. The sequence goes on from JAWPHD010008791.1 coordinate 74,732, forward strand.
TGGGTTAATTGTTTATTAGGACAGGTCTGACGTAATCGCCACACAGCTCTGCCAATATGTAGCCTGGGGACGTGTTTGCACTTACAAATCTGGGTTGGATTTATCGATAATGCATTTAACATAGAGTGCTTTTTTAAAGATTTTTTTTTCCAAAATCAGAAATTCGCGAAATTACATCCCCGCGAAACAGTCTTTTTGGAAAGAATCGCGAAATTTAATCCCGACGAAATAAAATGATTTCACAGTATTACTTATACCCAGCTGACGACATCTCATTATATTAAAGCTGATTCTGATTTAACGGATTCAGATACTCATAATTCATTAAATACTGAGAAAATTAAAAAATCAGTAATTCTTATCTACTCTTTGATGTATGTTTAAGTTGTGTGGGCAGTAGTCATTGGGTGAAAGTGTAGCAATGGTAAGATGGAACAATTTAAGACAGAGTTTTTTTTGTTGTTTTTTTTAGCATTACCCCACCCACAAATTGTATGTATACAGTGATAAATGTTTTCATAAAGTGTTCAGTCCAGTTCCTTCAGGAAGACATTTTAATTGGCAAAATATATTGGAAAATAAATATAAACTGTTAACTGTATAATTATGAATATAACTGTGTTTAAAATTTATTTACAAAGAAATCAAAACTCACAAATATATTACATATATTTCCGTGTATCATAATCAATTTCACTTTGCGGGAGTCAAGAGTCTTTCCCCTGAGCCAGGAATTTCTAAATGTTATCTAAGTATTGATATACTTCGCTTTTCACAGTTTCATATAAAGCATGCTTCCATTATCAAAAGTCTATGGTCTCTTGATTCCTCAAAAGTCGCCGACAAATCAACGTGATTGCGTGTGATGGTGTGTGATTGTGATTGTGTATCGGCCTATTTGTAATCGTTTGAGTCAGTATCGCCATTTTGAGCTGACCACGTGGTGAACATGTGATCAACCAGTAGTATTTTTAGAAAGTGGTTTCCTTGGCTAATCGACCGGAGTTGAAATACAACACATCAATTGATTGGATAATGCCGACTGTCAATTAAGGATGGACTTACGACATGCTTTGTTTTGATGTTGAAAATCTCCGATGCCCGCGGCGAATGCTAATTGGATTCCCTAAGCGAGTGCAATTAACATATTATTAAACATGTGGGTGATGTTTTATTACAGGTGCCTGACTGGCGCGTGTTTGTTATAAACAGATCGTGTAATTTAGGCAGTGTTTTAAAATTAATTTATTTTCAGGTTTATCCATTTTCTTATTTTAAAAAAAAGTGGTGATAATGAACACAGTTTGGTCTTGATTGAACTTGTAACTAAGGATTGAATTCGATATTTCAATCTTTCTATGGGGTATGGGAAACAGTAGACTTGTTTAAAGTGTGTGAAGCACTACTTGTGTGTATTCTCTCTAACTGTAAATTACCTGATGTTTTGCATACCCTGTAGAAAGATCGAAATATTGAATTCAATCATTATATTTACATTAAGTATGTTGTATCTGTTTTTCAGACTTTAATAATGTAAATACGTTGCATTTGTGTCAAAAACAGTTTTTTAAAGCTGTAATACGTACTGTTGGAACAGCGACGTTGTCAACATTGCACGCTTTGTTATAGCAAGCAGCTTATGGTAATTAGCATGAGAATGTCTAGACGACATTACTTCATACAAACAAAACAAGTTCGTCAGATCACTTCGCTGCAACTTGTTTGTTTTAGCTCCGCCCCAAAAGTAGCATGGTGTTCTATGGTATCACGGTACTTAAATGTTTTGCCGAATAAAAATAAACTGTAAACAATATTTAAAGAAAAAGGAAACAAATGCTTTCTGTGACCCTTCTACTAAATTGTTTTGATATAAAATGTAATAAATTTTACGTAAAAATGTCAGATTTAGATTTGAAAAGAAGGGTACCCTCACTGAGCTTATTATTTTAAAAGTTCTATGGTATCAAGGTATGCACATATTGTGTATCCTGTATTTGTTAGTAACTGGTATAAGATTCAATAAGTGACCATTTCTAGAAACAATAATGTACAACAGACTCATCAGACTAAAAATTAATTAATTTTATATATTCAAAGTAATAGAAACTGCAATTATGGAGACTAAGGGTGATAAATTTTAAAGATCTTAAGGAAATTATCAACATTTTTGCATTATTTTAAAATATCCTTTTATTTATGATGAATATGCTTTTCTTTTTCAATTATTTGATTATTTGTACCTTAAGTTGTCACATCTGCAAATAATTACCATATTTTAGCCGAGATGCATACTGTTTTATCGATTGGACACTACCTTGATATCATAGAACCCTTGATATCATAGGAAGCCAGTATAAATGTTCACTGGGAATTGAGACTCAACAAGACGTCGCAATAGTTTATTGCTGGCATGTGCAGTAGAAATGTAAATATTACCTTGATATAATGGTACAATAAATGGGTATTAATTACAAACACATTTTGCCCAAGATTGGAATTGTAACAATAAAAAAGGTGACACAGATAAGAAACACAGTTTTGTCGATACTGGGTTTATATAAAAAATGAAGTCAAAAGAAATAGGCTTGTACAATTAGAGATGACCTTTGAATGTCTTTTTATGACTACCGGTACATGTATTTATAAATATTTGTGCTTTCTTCATAGTGTCAGGGTTTCTTGCCAAAATTGGTCTTAAAGGCAGTACATCAGGATTTGTATTTTGTATAAGTGTTCAAATACATTAATTCTGATAAAAATAAACTAAATGAGGCATAAACCTCATAAGAAATAACACTGAAGGTATAAAATAAAAGACACAAAGAAAAGTATTTTCTAACTACAGATTACATGTTAAACTTTGCTGGAAAAAAATCACACTGTATTACAACGCAAGCTTCATATGTAGATTTCACAGAGGTGCTCTGCGTGACATCTATTTATAACTTTCTAATTTTTATATGTCCAGATAAGAAGTGTTGTAATTTATAATTATTAATTATTGCGTTGTATTATAGGAAACTGTTAATGTTCCATCTATATCTTTTAACCATTTTCGTTTTAAATTGGTAATTTCATAGCTTTTTATTTTTCAAACAAAAGTAGCCCCAAAGCTTCACGGATGCTCCTCGATTTAGTTATCCCGCGCCATTTGACTTTAAAACTGCTTGCATATAATTAAATAAAAAATTGAGATTTCAATTGTCTTCACTATTTTAACAAATTTTTAAATATACTATTGATGCAATATTATAAAAAGTTAGTAATATGCAAAAATAATTTGCTTTGCACTATTCTAAAAATTGATATTAATGATTGAACAAATGCAAGTTAAGTGAAACTATTGGGACGCCAAGAGTTATTAAAAAATCAAGATTGCCGTGTGTCCCTTTAACAAACTGGACTTACAAAGTCACATTATATTGTGTCTATTCTCTGATCATGATGAAATATTTCAGGCCAGCTTGTAAGTGTACAGATCAACTTCGAGTGTGCCCCGGAAAAGGATCTCGGTATTCCAGAATTTGTTCGCAAGGAAGAATACACATACGTGTTCAACTTCCTCACCTCTCTGGTGTGTGTTCCCACGGTGATAGACTGCATCGTGCAAGATGAGATGGGAAACCAGTACAATCTAGAGTCGCTGGCACGTGACGATGGATGGACTGTGATGGATAGTAGCGGGGATGGGACTAAATATTACATAAATGTCTGTAGACCAGTCAACAATATCCCAGACTCAAAATGCCCAGGTAAGCATTTGCCCTGATTCTTTGATTACATCAATCGCGAAAAATTTGTTTACTGTTCTGTCTGGTTACTTATATTAATCACAACGCCTTCCTGGATAGAACCAGTACTAAGCAATGTGGATTAATAACATGGCCACTGCGAGAATCGAACCCGTGACATTACGTGGTCCGAGTATTAACTTTCATACCCCATCCAACCCCTTCTCCAAGAAGCGACAACGGGGTTGGCTGGGGTGTGAAATATAACCTTAATTTTGGCTTGAAAACATTGCATATTGTAAAATTAAAACATTTAATAGGTAATTTTAAACAGGTTATCACATTTTTTAAGTAAAAATGTTTTTAAACGTATTTTATTGTCGAAATATCCGTATAAAATCCTGCTAATCTAAGCTTTCTCATCGTTTAATGTAATTAAGACGGGAACACGTAACATGTTCGATGAAACATGATTATCCTGAAGATATTCTTTTTTTTTGTTCTCGCGTTTAATCAAAGGGAATTATGACATATTTTCAAACAAGCTTCATCAGTTGGATTTTTGAAATTTTGAAAAATGGTAAAAAAATTGATGAAAAACAACGAAATATGACCATTTTAAAGTGTATCTAAAATGTATGGAAGCTGCCATATTACCGTAGAACAATGGTGTCAGTGTTCTATATTGCCATATATGGCAATTAAACAACAATTTGTTTATTGACAAACGTGATTAAGGTTCTGAATAAATATGAACAATATAAACTTTGGTTCTTAAAAAACAAGTATCAATCAAAATATCCGGCTACTCTGCTCTGTGGGCTGATTACTTGAACAGTTAGTGACACCCATGAAACTCTTTTTTTCATGTACTAGATGGACCTATAGGAGGTTGCCAGGTGGCGAAAAATGATAATTCATACAACATGGGCTACATCCAGTCCAAACCTGTCGCCCACAGTGATGGCACGATATCTCTGCACTACAGGAACGGTGACGTCTGCCACAAGGGAAAACCTAACCAATCACACAGAAGTACACGCATTAACTTCTACTGTTCTCAAACAGAGGTAAGACTTCAGTAAAGTCTGACTCACTTAGGAATTCTGCAACTTTTTAATAATAGGTGAGCAAGTAACCCGCCAAATTACACTACAAACCATTTATCAAAACTCTACATGTCCAGGTTTCAGGTTATATAATAATGTATATGTGCCGGTTAAAAGTATAGGTAGATTTACAGGTTCTTAAAATACCCGTGATTGAATATGCGTAAAATGAATTATGAGTTTGTAACTCTTAATTTGACTCTCCAGTTTTGGGGTTTGGTCTGACTGGTTAAAGCTGTTTATATTGCATTTATAGACTTTGGATTCTCAAAATAAGGAAGTTATATTTATAACTTGTCTCCAGTAGGTTTAGAAACGGCGTACATACGGGCCTTAAAAATCGGTTATTATTTGGGCCTTAAAAGTTCTTAAATTTCATAATGATAATTCTGTATGAACCATGATATAGCAGATTATTTTCATCGATGAGTGATTAATGTAAAGACATATATTTTCAGGGGTGCGTTGCGTACTGCAGCACAAGTAGATACATTAGAGTTGTTTCCCTTTGAGATAGAAATAAATTGTATAAACACTATCAACCATCAACTATACCTTTATAATATACGCTCTGAACTACCGTATCCTAATAAAAAAAAAGTAATAATTAATAATTACAAAAATGATTAATATTAATGATTACAAAAATGCAAGTTATGTAGAAAAACCAAAGTGACACCGAAAATGTTAAACAAATCAAGATTGCCATGTGTCCCTTTAAATTGAGAAAAAGACCTTTATATATCTTATGAGGAATTATTTACCTAGTGTCAATAATTGCCCACAAGGTCAGTTATCAAATCTGTCACTTGATTGAACTTGAATCGTGGAATATGTGCGTATAGCTTGTAAAGACCGGCTGGAGTAGGAGATTAAAAGAATCCATCATGCGTATCCATGTGAAATAGGGAAATCTTACCTGAGAGTCAGAATTAAAACCAGACGAGGCTCTGCCGAGTTCCTGGTTTCAGTTCTGATCCCGAGGGTGAGATTTACCTTTCTCTCATGGATAAACTCATGATGGATTATTTTTCTCCCATTATGCGCTTGGTACATGCATACTTCAATGACTGTGACTTTACGCTAGAATAAGGCGTCACAAAAATGACGTCATGACGTTTCATGTAAGAGTCACATGTTACATGTATGTAAGATAGAGTTTTCTTGCATACCAGACAAGGATATCCGTCATTTTACCACGGCTAGATATTTACATCACCCTAGGGTCGAGATAGAATTCATGCGCGCACCAACATCCGGTATGCAGGAAAACATGTAAACCGTTAGTAGCTGGCATCGTCAATGCACAGCATGTCTCTGATATGCAAGAAAAAAATCTATCATCTGTATTCAGTTTAGAATTTAGGGAATTCCAACCCTCGGTATATGTTTTTTAATCGAAAGCCGAGGTTCCGATAAAAACACTTTTACCTCGGGTTGTTCCCTATTTTCACCGGATACCCATGAAAGATTCTTATATTAAATCTTCTATGGGGAAAATCCTACATCACATGACTAGAAATTGGAGAAAACTCTTGTCTTTATTTATAGGGTGGTCCCGTTTTTGAGACGGAGACGGACACGTGCGAGTACATCTTCAACTGGATGACACCTGCAGCATGCTCTCTCAAGGTACGGTATACTAAATATAACATAATATTAATACTTGCTTTACTGACATGGTCATAATGTTGCTCTATAAACAAACATTGTGGAGTGCGTGGTCCAGTGGTAGAGCGCCAAACTCCTGATCGAGAGGTCGTGGGTTCGATCCTCCGTCACGGCCACGTTATTAATCCTTGAGCAAGATTGCTTAATACTGGTTCTACCCAGGAAGCCATCGAGAGTGATTAATCTAAGTTGCAAGAACTTGTTTCGCAATCGCTGTAAAACAAATATGTTTAAACAGAAACATAAACATTCAATCCGCAACAACAATAAATATAAATGCATACATTGAAATATTTATTATCTTAATTTTTGAGATTCATTTCTTATTATTTGTTTAAGTTCTGTTGTCTTGCACGTTATAAATTTGACACTTGAATAAAATATTTATTTCCTATTTCATTTTAAAACACATACGTCTTACATTCCCAAATTGTTGTTTTTTGACAAATTGTGTGTGTAACGTTAAAATAGTATTTTTAATGTTTGCTGCATATTAATGTTTTTAATGAAAAGGTCAACAAATCTATTGATTTACATGTACCAGAGAATCCACACCTTGGCTATATAACGTATATGGTTTTTTTTTAGTGGGAGAAAGTCACTTGATGTACACACTATTTGAAAGCTCATTTAGAATAAAATTTACTAAACTTGTTTCATAAATTAATAAATCTTCATTTCTAGGTTATTATTTTGTGTATTTGCAGTCCAGTTCAGGCGACAACTGTAAAGTTGTAGATCCACGCTACAACTACGAGTTTGACCTCAACCCGCTGAAGAAGTCTGGGAGTGACTACCATGTCACTCGGGACGACTACACCTATCTTATAAACGTGTGTGGGCCACTGCAGGAAACAGGATCATGTGACCTAACTACGGGCGTAGGAGCATGCCAGACTAAACCTTCTGATACAAATTTTACCCCAGTCAATGCAGGCAAGTTATCTACTTACTCGATTCTCTCAGGAAACGTTTTGTATAACAGATTATTACATAATGTTAAAACAGTCGGTAGGATATTACTGTAGATCACATTATTTCCGCGTGATCTAAGTTCGCGAAACATTGGGTCTCTGATTTATTAGATTGTTCATGAATTTGCATCAAAGCAAAATGTAAACAATCATATTTTCTTACAACTAATATATTTCTTTGGTATTTATTGTCGAGTTTTGTGTATTTCATTAGATTTTCCCTGATACATGTATTTCACACTTAATCCGTTAATTCGGACTACATCCGCTATCGGAGTCCTGTTTGTAGCAGAGGCACATTAATTATCCAATCAGGGATACAACAATTGGAATGATTTTATTGATTGTATTTAATTTGATTTGTAACGCGTCTTCATTGATTCATGTTAAACAAATATAATTACCAGTAATAGTTCAGTACCAGTTATCCTCATTCACCAGATTTTGTCATTATCAATCAAGCGATTGATGTTGTGATTAATTTTCGACCCCCACTTTACAAATCACTACACACTATCAGCAGACGATTGGAGAGGAAAAAAGGTTTAGAAACGTTAACATACACTCTCAAACCAACCCGTTTACCTATATAAATACTGTTATAAACAAAACACAATCGGGGGAATCACGCGCTAATGTGCATGCGCAGGATAAGTTTGTTTTAAAATATCTGACCATTTATGATCGAACCATGTAATGAATTTTACACGCCCACAAAAAAAAAAGTTTTCAGCCAAGGGAGACAACTAGTACACGTCAATCAATTTAAATTTGCAAACAGTTATTTCCCTTCAAAAGAAGTAAATTACACCTGATGGTACAGTTGAAAACTCATTTTAAAGTTGTAGATATAACTTCTTTCTGAATATTTTTTGTGCGTATTCAAATGCAATGGTATATTTATGTTTCAATTAATAACTACACACTTTTTCATCATCCCAAATATGGGTTATTCGGTATTAAACTAAAGATGACGATAACTACTACATTCAGCTCAGATGACCGGCCCAATTTAGTCTATATTTAGTAACGGTCACGTGACACTTGTTACCGAGAATAGAAACAATGTAAACGCAGAATATTTACGGAAAAGGGGTAAGCTTCTCTATTGGCAATAATATTTATGAGATGACTAGTTTTGCTTTAGATATATTAATAAAAAGTACCAATATAATAATGATGATATCTGGTACAGTATAAAACAGAAAAAAAAATCATATTTTTGAAATGTAGATTTTGAACTTAATCAATCTCGATTCAACATATTTTTTAAAATTAATAATTCTAAAAAGCATTTTACAAGTATAGACATGATATATAATATCTACTTTAAATCCAATCAACACATGATCAATGTAAACTAATAAGTAGTGAACCACTCTTTAGGATAAAATGTTTTTTGCTTGTACAGGTTTATAAACGTACTGATCATGTGATAATTTAAATCTACTTAATTGCGGATGGTTGAGCTTTCGGATACGCTTTCGAGTTTATTATCCACAAGTCCTTAAATTTGTGAGACGGTGGATTAGCGAATATAAAAGCCTCGCGAATAATACCAGATCTACAGTATATGAAAAAGTCCTGTCGTACTGTACAAAATATTACAAAATAATCTAGAAATTGTTTTATATAGTAATGTTAAATGACAGATGAGCACTATAATTATTGTATTTATATCTGCTGCTAGGGATGGAGAGCATATAGAGACTTCAGTTGGAAAGTTTTGGAACAGCATCTTAAACTCGTTTCCTTTCATACGCATTTTACCACCAGACAAACAGTGCCACCTTACTCATTGGGTACCGTCTTTAAATATAGGAAAATATTAACATTCACTTTACACTTCCTGGTGAAAAAAAAGCATCTAATTCTGAATCAACCTATTTGATAGGCAGAACTAACTGCACATGCATATGGTGTACCTCTATAGAAAATGGGTATTCTGCAGCACTTACTTATCATTGCCATCGTTCCAAGGCACAGAATTGTTGATATTAAAAAAAAGGAAAATAATGTAAATATAAGAAATTATTCACAAATTTTCGGCATTTATGTGGTTTTGAACGCTAGTAATGAATGGCAAAAAATTATTTAAAAGCTCTCAAGGACTCACACCACTATTATCTCCCTTGAATACTCATGCCCTACAGATGAAGGAGGTAGATTAAAAAAACAAGTCCGCTTTTCTACATTTTACAGGATACATTGATTTATCTTTACCAGGTTCTAAATCTACAGCATTTTAGGAAGAAATCACAGAAAAATGCATGTGCAGATATTGGATCAATGAAGAATTTAAGCATAAATACATGTTGTAAATTTTGTTTATCTCTAAGCCACAAACAAAAACATTACAATGGGATCCTATGGAAAATTAATTGTGGTGTGAGACGTTAACATGCTTTATGGAATTTGCCATTCACTACTGGAGTTCAGAACTGCAAAAATTTGTGCATCAACTCTTAAACAAACAAATGTTGTGTCACATCCTATGAAACTGTTCATTCTTTATCTTTTGTTTGAAATATGTTTTTCAGGAAAAGGCAACTCTAAGTTAGCATACACATCAGGGGAGCTTACTCTAACATACACAGGGGGCCAAGAAAAGTGTCATGGGCAACATGAGAGACAGACCATCATAAAATTTACCTGTGATGAATCCAAAGATGGAAGTGCAGGTACTTGTCGTTTTATTATGCCCAGTCATGAATGTCGCACTTGTATATAGTGCTACCTTTGTCTGTTCATATGTCCTCCTTATGGTTATACTGTTGTTTCTTGCATGCCGGATAAGGTTATCCACGTTTTACATGGGTGATGGAATATAAGAATCTTTTATGGGTATCTGGTGAAGATTGGGAATTCCAACCCGAGGTATAAGTGTTTTTATCGGAACCGAGGTTCTGATTAAAACACTTATACTCAGGGTTGGAATTCCCAATCTGAACCGAATACCCATAAAAGATTCTTGCATATCATTGACATTTTGTGCGTTGACGTCGCCAATAAGTAACGTTTCACATGTGGGGTTTTTCTCACAATGATGTCATTCATTGACGTCATTATTGATTCGCGTGGCTCTTATCTTTACCCATAAAGATAAACTTTTATCTTTACCCATAAAGATAAGTATTTCCATTCCCCATGTAAAACGTGGATACCCGTATCTGGTATGCAAGAAAAGATTATCCACGTTTTACATGGGTGATGTAAAGCCTGATCTTACACATTGGGGAAGATAAAAGTGGCGCGCTGATCTCAATAATGACAGTTACATGACGTCATTGTGTAAATAAACATGCAAAACGTAAGTAGCTGGCGACGTCAATACGCAGAATGTAAATGGTATGTAAGAAAAAGAATCATGGGTATCCGGTGAAGATGATGACATACCAACCCTCGGTGTTACTGTTTTAATCGGAATCTTGACAGAGCCTTGGTTCCGATAAAAGCAGTTATACCTCGTGTTGGAATTGCGATCTTTACCAGATACCCATGAAAGATTCTTATAATGTAGATTTTTCCTTACATATTTTTCTAACACAACAAGAGCCCCAAACTCTATAAACTTGGTATACATCTAGATATACATACTGACATATTCTTCCAAAACTAGGTCACCATGATTAACCTTGACCTACTGTTTTCATTTCATTGATTCCTTTAAGGATTTTGATATGCTTATTAGCATCTTTTCATTTTTGTTTTTGTTTTGGTATGCATTCAGCATTTAGCCTATTGAATATACACACAGCATTTCATTTTGAGTTCAAGATGTTAATTTATTAATGCAGTTGTGCCGATCTGATACAGTATTAAACTACACACTAAGAATACTCGTATCTGAATAGGAGTTCTGTCACCTTTGAGTAAGTAACTCATAATTTACAAGCTTAAAATGGTGATATGGCAATACAGTCAAAAAATTGTAACTTTTATTAGACTGACATTGAAATTCCTTTATTTTACATTATGGTGTTTAAATTTGCAGCAGATCGTTTAAAAATTATATTAACTTGAGCATAAACTTGGCACGTTAGAGGTTTCAAAAAATAATTCATAATTCCTAAATTTGTAAACATTAACTTTCAGGTCCCATTTTCATCGAAGAGTCATTTAACTGTCACTACATATTCGAGTGGCCGTCCCGCCATGCGTGTCCACCCATCAAAGAGGGGGCTTGTGCTGTCACGGACAAATTGGGCAACAACTATGACCTCAGTGACTTGACGCAGTCTGACGATAACTACGATTACATTGACACCATTGAAAAGAAACGATACCTTTTTAACGTGTGCAGGTCGCTTATTCACAAACAAAGTAAGTCTGTCTCATTGTCAAAATATTTGTTTCATCATGACTTCAGAAAGATTGGCTTTGTCAGACACATACTTATTATCCGATATATTATTAATTCGGGGCATCCGTGGTCTCGTGGTTAGTCTCTGACTTGAGATCACATGCGCCCCTGTAGGTTTGATCCTTCACGGGCCAAGGAATCTTTATGTGAGGAAGCTATTCAGCTGGCTTGCGGAACGTCGGTGGTTCTATCCAGATGTCCACCAGAAAATTACCCGGAGAGGCAACCTGGGGTCTCCTCCACCAATGGAAGCTGGAAAGTCGCCTTATGACCTTAGCTGTTGGTGCGACTATAAAATTCAATTCAGTTCATATTATTCATTCATATCTGTTGCAATTACAAATATTTATTACATAACTTTGATTATAAGGCATAAAATAAAACAAAAAGCATTTGTTGTTTTGTCGTGAAGAACTTCTTTTATTTTATTCACATTCATATGTAACTTTGTCAGTTCTGCTTCTTGTGTGTTGTCATCATTTTAGACGCCATGTGTCCCTATAATGCTGCTGCGTGTATCTGTATAACATATATACTATTTTATGATTCCAGATGCCACATGTCCCTATAATGCTGCTGCGTGTATCTGTATAACATATATACTATTTTATGATTCCAGACGCCATGTGTCCCTATAATGCTGCCGCGTGTATCTGTATAACATATATACTATTTTATGATTCCAGATGCCACATGTCCCTATAATGCTGCTGCGTGTATCTGTATAACATATATACTATTTTATGATTCCAGATGCCACATGTCCCTATAATGCTGCCACGTGTATCTGTATAACATATATACTATTTTATGATTCCAGACGCCACGTGTCCCTATAATGCTGCCGCGTGTATCTGTATAACATATATACTATTTTATGATTCCAGACGCCACGTGTCCCTATAATGCTGCCGCGTGTATCTGTATAACATATATACTATTTTATGATTCCAGATGCCATGTGTCCCTATATAGCTGCCACGTGTATCAGTATAACATATATACTATTTTATGATTCCAGACGCCACGTGTCCCTCTAATGCTGCTGCGTGTATCTGTATAGCATATATACTGTTTTATGATTCCAGATGCCACGTGTCCCTATAATGCTGCTGCGTGTATCTGTATAACATATATACTATTTTATGATTCCAGACGCCACGTGTCCCTCTAATGCTGCTGCGTGTATCTGTATAGCATATATACTGTTTTATGATTCCAGATGCCACGTGTCCCTCTAATGCTGCTGCGTGTATCTGTATAACATATATACTATTTTATGATTCCAGATGCCACGTATCCCTCTAGTGCTGCTGCGTGTATCTGTATAACATATATACTATTTTATGATTCCAGATGCCACGTGTCCCTCTAATGCTGCTGCGTGTATCTGTATAACATATATACTATTTTATGATTCCAGATGCCACGTGTCCCTATATAGCTGCAGAGTGTATCAGTTTAACATATATACTATTCCAGATTCCAGACGCCACGTGTCCCTATAATGCTGCCGCGTGTATCTGTATAACATATATACTATTTTATGATTCCAGATGCCACGTGTCCCTGTATAGCTGCCGCGTGTATCAGTATAACATATATACTGTTTTATGATTCCAGACGCCACGTGTCCCTATAATGCTGCTGCGTGTATCTATATAACATATATACTATTTTATGATTGCAGACGCCACATGTCCCTTTAATGCTGCCGTGTGTATCTGTATAACATATATACTATTTTATGATTCCAGACGCCACATTTCCCTATAATGCTGCCGTGTGTATCTGTATAACATATATACTATTTTATGATTCCAGACGCCACGTGTCCCTATAATGCTGCTGCATGTATGGTTGACCTCGATAAACCAGACAGTGCCGATGACAAGTAAGCTTTCATTACTTCATTTATCCCACCATAGTTAGAGAAACTTACCAGCCAAATAACGGCATAATTGCATGACAAAACCGTTTATCAAAACACTATCCAGGTGTTCAGGTCATATAATAATGTGTATGTGCCGATTAAAAGTAAAAGTTTATTCATAGGTTTTTAAAATAGCCGTTATTGAATTTGCGTAAAATGAATTATGAGTTGGTAACTCTTAATTTGATGCTCCAGTTTTGGGGTTTGGCTTGGCTGCTTAAAGCTGTTTATATTATGTCTGTAGAGTTTGGATTCTCAAATATATGTAAGTTATAGGTATACCTCATCGTCAGTAGGATTAGAAATGGTGAACATAAACATTATGTTGTAAAAGTGGGCTGTTGTTGGCGGGAAAGCGACTTTAATTGGTAATTAACAGAAAGAGTCATTACACTGGTTAAAATTATTTTAATCACTTTCATATTGTGATATGTGAAAAGAAATGTGTTGGTACAAATATTGAGTTTATTTATAAAGTTCTAAATTATTTACATGGTTTTGTGAATATAAGTCTTTTGTTTTATTAAGTCCTGACATGTAGACTTTCCTGGGTTAGATCATTCCATTAGACTAAAACCATCTACACGTTTGCACTTTTACACAAAAACATCCAACTTATGAAAAACAAAAAAAATAGATATAAAACATATAAGAAACAACTAAAGTTTGTATACAATTCACGTAATTCTAACAGGGTGGATGGGAGGGAAAAAAATATTGTATCAACGTTACTTTCTTGGTCTAAAACGCCTCGAGGATAAAAAATCATAGAATTTTATTTATATAACCATGAGTTTCCCGTATGGAACTCATCACATCAAGTGGCCAGTCCAGTTTACAACCTTATAGGGACACTGTCCATAAGTAAAGATATATTGAGCCTAACCAAATACTGTCTGGTTTTTATTCAGTGAAATGTATACATGGAAACATGAACATTGACCTAAATAAGTATTTAGTAATAAGTGTGTTAATTTCAAAAATAAATGTTTTTATTTATGTCTTTTCGGACCAATTTAGATTTACATTTCTGTTGCGCATTATTTACATTTCTGTTGCGCATTATTTACATTTCTTTTGGTCATGTGATAACATTAGCACATTAGCTTTTAATTACAGTATGACTTGCATCACATAGAGTCATATAGATCTGCATAGATCCATTACCTGCAAGTATAATTTTACTGTGGGCTTCGAGTTCAATACCCCAAAGTGGTTCTCTTTTTTTTTCTTTTTAGATCATCTGAGCCGAAGGCTCAAGGTGATCTATTGTGATCACTCTTCGTACGTCCGTCCGTCAATAGTCATTAACATTTGCTTCAAACGACCTCCTCAGAAACCGCTTGACCAATTTTGACCAAACGTATATGATCCTTAGTTGAATACTTTTTAGATTTTTAAAATTAATTCAGCGTGACATCCAAGATGGCCACCATTACATATGGCCGAAACCTTAAAAAATCTTCTTCTCAAGATCCGCTGGACAGATTTTGACAGTTTTTCTTTTAAAATGATCGCCAACGCCTAGACTATCAGGTTTGTTCAAATGAAGTCCCCGGGGTCAAAAATGACCGTGCCCTGGGAATCCAAAGTTTGTATATTGAGATTTTGCATGTTTTTATATACTTCTATCATGTCTATAGGAAAAAACTTTAAAGAAATATTCTTCTCTGAAACCACAAGGCACAGAGCTTTCATGTATTATATGTAGCATCAGCTTATTGTCCTCTACTAAGTTTGTTCAAATGGTGACCTTGGGGTCTAATTTGGCCCTGCCCCAGGGGTCACAGTTTTACATAGACTTGTATAGGAAAAAAAATAAAAATCTTCTTCTCTGAAATTACAAGAGCCAGAGGTTTAATATTTGTGGTTTAGATTATGGTCCTTTACCAAGTTTGTTCAAATGGTGACCCTGTTGTCACATTTGACCCCGTCCCGAGGGTCACAGTTTTACATAGGCTTGTATAGGGAAAAACTAAAAAAATCTTCTTTTCTGGAACTGCATGAGCCAGAGGTTTAATATTTTGCATTTGCTATAAGCTTATGGTCCTCTACCAGGTTTGTTCAAATGGTGACCCTGGTGTCAAATTTGGCCCGGCCCCTGGGGTCACAGTTTTACATAGACATATAGGATTTTTTTTTTTTAAATCTTCTCTGAAACTGCAAGAGCCAGAGGTTTAATATTTTGCATTTACTATAAGATTATGGTCCTTAACTTATTTAAATTTACCTCTGAATTTACTTTATTTAGTAAATATTCATTGATAGTATTTGTTTAATGTTTGTCAACCCAATTATTTTGTGTTTTATAAGCTAAACTGTACGGCTAATGCAACTTTAAAGGCACATTTACACATCTCTGATAAATAAATGTAATTACAGGTACCACAATGTAGGAGAGATAAACAATCACCAGATTAAGTTTGACAATGGCAGATTAATCCTGGTGTATGATAATGGGGAACTCTGTTCCAATGGCAAGGATCGTACCTCCACACATATCACGTTTATGTGTGATAAACTCGCACACGTAAGTTGTATTTTGTTTTATCAGACGACACGTATGATTAGTGACATTCATATTGAGATTCGTTTCTCGTACTTGACATGTACAGCTAAGATTCGTGAAATACATGTGTTGTAAAGGCATTTACTTAATATTCGGGTAAACTCTCTTGTTATCCTTATAAATGCTGTTGAATCAATAAGAATTGATTGTGAGCGATGTTGTTATTGTAAAATGTTGCAGCATGAACAAACCCAAATGTATTTAACTCTTTTTTTGTGGGAACTGCAAGCTGTTCTACTCGCCCCAGCAGCGGCTTTGGCTTCGGCTTACAGTGAGCTCACATCTCGGAACACACTTAACCCTTAACTCACTATATATATATAACGGATTGTTCTTTCTTTGAATTAAGACCATTCCATTTAAGTGACAAAAGGGTGTTTTGGGGAAAGACTGATCAGCAGCCATACATTGTAAATGCTGATGTGGGTTTACAGTGGACGTTAAGGCTATTATAGCCGTGCTTAGTGGGTTAAGGGTTAAAGGAATTCAGTGATATTTTGCATGTGTATTCACTTTCCTAAGGGAACTACAGACCAGCGCCATAAATCTGTTACGAATTTAAACAGAATCATTCCCCTATTTTTACTTAGTTTACCAATAAATGAAAGTCAGGTGCACTGTCATCTGTCAGCTCTTGTTTCATTTTGCATTTAAATACGTGCATTCTACTGTGTTCAGAATCTAGTTACGTACAATTAAATGAATACAGAGTACCTTTTATTAACACTGAATGCATTTCTGATGCAACTGAATGCATTCCTGATGCAACTGAATGCATTTCTGATGCAACTGAATGCATTTCTGATACAACTGAATGCATTTCTGATGCAACTGAATGCATTCCTGATGCAACTGAATGCATTCCTGATGCAACTGAATGCATTTTTAACAATGTATCTATAAAAATGAAGTGCTAAGGCAATGCAAATGGACCGAAAAATGAATGCAAACATAATACATTTTTGGGGTACTTGAACGTAAGTGGATATGTACATAGTGTCTAAAAATACAGGCTGTATTTGACAAGTGTTAGAAAACAAGTTTTGGCTTCGAATCAAATACAGCCAATCAAATACAGCCTGTATTTTTCAGACACTAACCATGTACTCTCTTTATTTTGAGATCTTAATAATCTTTTTAAATTGTAAAAAATATTGCAAAGGTTAGAAATATATGTTAACATTGATTTGTTCAAGCACGTACATTATTTTAAACGTGATTTGAATAACCAATTATGCGTAAAGGTAAATCCTTTGACTTGTCTTTTACTGACTTCTTCCTTTATAATCCCATCCTGAATGTGTTGAACTATGGAGCAGAAACTCCATTTAAAATTTGTATTTGCCTTAATGGTAAGATTTTTAAAGACTTAAAATCTTAATTTTTTTCTGGAAATGTTAAGAAAGACCTTTAATTTTGTAATGTCACCATTGTATGGACAATGTGATTTGATAGTGGTGTATTATAAACCTTGACAGGACACAAGCCCGGCTGGTCACTTCATGGTGGGCGAGTGTGACCACCATTTCCTGTGGACATCTTCAGTAGCTTGTGCTTTAGAGACGACCAAGGGTGGACAGACAGGTGGACAGACGGCTGCTAACATCTCTTGTAAAGTCTCCAACCCTGCAACAGGTAATAAATACAGAAAAAAATAAATAAATCTGAAAATGGTTGGGTGGCCTAAATAGAAGATAAAAACAAATGCCTAAAATATACACACACACACAAATACTTTATATTTATCAAATACATATCTGTGCTTGTAAAATGTACATCAGAACATTTTTGTTGCAATTAATTTCAAAAATCTCGAAGTAACATAAGATGAAACTATCAACTTTACACATTCATACGATTCTGTGGATAAATTATGTTATCGATAACATTTTTATTTATGTCACCTCACATGAACTGTTTATGGGTTCTTTTGTTAACTTAAAATGTTTCATCTATTCGACATGAACATTCAAGGGAGAGAACCTTTGAGGTTGTATGTCAATCGTATTGTTTGTTTCCTACAGCATGACGGATAAGTTCCATAAAGAGCTTAATGTCTTAATCATTCAAACACACTTAGTTGCCTTTAGCACCTAAGCCGCTGATGTACAACAGATAAAGTGATCATGTTTTACTTACCTTTGTGATGCTTCCTAGGTCAAGTGGTTAACGACGTTGCGTTGTGAACCTTCTCGCCTCTCACCGCTGCTGCTTTGAAACCCACTGGGTGCTCAACTTGTAAGTGAGAAAGTGTCGATTATTACAGATGGAGGGAGGTATACAGTATTGATTCTACCCAGGTGTAAATGGGTTGTCTGCCTCCCCCACAAAAAATCGACCGTCATTTGACAGGGATGCCGTTTCACTAGTCCAGTCTGATTGATTATGTATAACTTTCCTTTGTAACAGGGACTCAGTTTGACCTGTCCAGCCTAAATATCTTATCAGGAACACCCTGGCGTGTAAATGATAGCAAAGGTCACATGTTTGAATTCAACATCTGTGGTCCACTGACTGGCAGCAAATGTCAGAATAAGCCTGCAAACATGGGTAAGTAGCATTTATAGCCATGTTTAAAATGTTTGTATGTAAAGATGCATGTATGTGTTGTTTCCGGGCTTTCCCTTTGTTGTTGATTAACAAGTAATATATAGAGTCTGGTCTCGGCGAGTTGGTTTATTTAAATACCGAGATGGGCATCAATGATCGTCCCTGTTTATCCAATACACCGTGTATTTGACACACCTTCAATGCACCTGTGACCAGCTTGTCTAGACGTTAGTTGCTAGGCATCGACTACAAAGGTAGAAAGACCCAGAATTGTACTTACTATTTTCACCGAGTGCCTACATTGATCGAGAGAAAAATCTGAGCCATAAGGATGTTTGACAGTCTTGTGGTTAGATGATTGTGATCATTTAATATGTGAGGTGCTGATATCATCAGTGGTTTTTTTCCCTTACATAAGGCCTAAAAAAAAAACTTGTGTGTTTCTGGTTTCACCCTGTCAAAAAGTTAGGGTAGGTAGGTAGGAAAATTTATTTTTTTTAGATATTATTTTTATATATATTGTTCGCATATATTATGCCATTTTCGTACTAAGGCAACTTTTTGATAACCTTTGCAATCCAGATTAGATGCTTAACAACTCTGGCTAATAAAAAGTATCATTTGAAAAAACAAAAAATCCTACCTACCTACCCTTAATTTTTTTTTTTTTTTTTTTTTTTTTTCCGCTAAAAATATTTAGGGTCGGCGGTGATAAAGTAGGGACGGTCGGGAAACCGGAAACACACATGTTTTTTTATTAGGCCTAAATGGTACTAAAAACACAACCTGAAAAACTATACCATTCCCAATTGCAAAAACGATGTTCTTTTCCCAATTGGAGTGATTTTTAGCTCTACTGGCCAAGGGCCAGCAGAGCTTATGGGATGGTGTGTTGTCCGTCTTCCGTCGTCCGTCCGTCGTCCGTCCGTCGTCCGTTAACTTTTGCTTGTGTACACTCTAGAGGCCACATTTCTGATGCAATCATCATGAAACTTTGTCAGAATGTTTGTCTCAATGAAATCTCGGTCAAGTTCGAAAATGGGTCATGTGGGGTCAAAAACTAGGTCACTAGGTCAAATATTTGAAAAACCTTGTGTACACTCTAAAGGCCATATTTTTGACCCGAGCTTGATGCAACTTTGTCAGAATGTTTGTCTTAATTATATCTTGGTCAAGTTTGAAAATGGGTCACATGGGGTTAAAAACTAGGTCACTAGGTCAAATACTTGAAAAACCTTGTGTACACTCTAGAAGCCGTATTTCTGACCCAATCTTGATGAAACTTTGTCAAAATGTTTGTCTTAATTATATCTTGGTCAAGTTCAAAAATGGGTCACATGGTGTTAAAAACTAGGTCACTAGGTCAAACTTTGGAAAAACCGTGTGTACACTCTAGAGGCCATATTTTTGACCTGATCTTAATGAAACTTTGTCAGGATGTTTGTCTTAATGAAATCTCGGTCAAGTTCAAAAATGGGTCATGTGTGGTCAAAAACTAGGTCACTAGGTCAAATACTTGAAAAAACTTGTGTACACTCTAGAGGTCATATTTGTTACCCAATCTTGATGAAACTTTGTCAAATTGTTTATCTTAATTATATCTTGATCAAGTTAGAAAATGGGTCACATGAAATTAAAAACTAGGTCACTAGGTCAAATATTGGAAAAACCTTGTGTACACTCTAGAGGCCATATTTTTGACCCGAGCTTGATGCAACTTTGTCAGAATGTTTATCTTAATTGTTTGTCTCAATGAAATCTCGGTCAAGTTTGAAAATGGGTCATGTGGGGTCAAAAACTAGGTCACTATGTCAAATATTGGAAAAACCTTTTGTACACTCTAAAGGCCATATTTTTGACCCGAGCTTGATGCAACTTTGTCAGAATGTTTGTCTTAATAATATCTTGGTCAAGTTTGAAAATGGGTCACATGGGGTTAAAAACTAGGTCACTAGGTCAAATACTTGAAAAACCTTGTGTACACTCTAGAAGCCGTATTTCTGACCCAATCTTGATGAAATTTTGTCAAAATGTTTGTCTTAATTATA
Organism: Cyrtodaria siliqua; assembly: GCA_037043455.1. Lineage (NCBI taxonomy): Eukaryota > Metazoa > Mollusca > Bivalvia > Adapedonta > Hiatellidae > Cyrtodaria > Cyrtodaria siliqua. The sequence continues at coordinate 95,680 of JAWPHD010008791.1, forward strand.
TCTTGGTCAAGTTCAAAAATGGGTCACATGGTGTTAAAAACTAGGTCACTAGGTCAAACTTTGGAAAAACCGTGTGTACACTCTAGAGGCCATATTTTTGACCCGATCTTGATGAAACTTTGTCAGAATGTTTGTCTTGATGAAATCTCGGTCAAGTTCAAAAATGGGTCATGTGGGGTCAAAAACTAGGTCACTAGGTCAAATACTTGAAAAAACTTGTGTACACTCTAGAGGTCATATTTGTTACCCAATCTTGATGAAACTTTGTCAAATTGTTTATCTTAATTATATCTTGATCAAGTTCGAAAATGGGTCACATGAAGTTAAAAACTAGGTCACTAGGTCAAATATTGGAAAAACCTTGTGTACACTCAAGAGGCCATATTTTTGACCCGAGCTTGATGCAACTTTGTCAGAATGTTTATCTTAATTGTTTGTCTCAAAGAAATCTCTGTCAAGTTCGAAAATGGGTCATGTGGGGTCAAAAACTAGGTCAAATATTGGAAAAACCTTGTGTACACTCTAGAGGCCATATTTTTTACCCGAGCTTGATGCAACTTTGTCAGAATGTTTGTCTTAATTATATCTTGGTCAAGTTTGAAAATGGTTCACATGGGGTTAAAAACTAGGTCACTAGGTCAAATACTTGAAAAACCTTGTGTACACTTTAGAGGCCATATTTTTGACCCGATCTTGATGAAACTTTGTCAGAATGTTTGTCTCTATGAAATCACGGTCAAGTTCAAAAATGGGTCATGTGGGGTCAAAAACTAGGTCACTAGGTCAAATACTTGAAAAAACTTGTGTACACTCTAGAGGTCATATTTGTTACCCAATCTTGATGAAATTTTGTCAAATTGTTTATCTTAATTATATCTTGATCAAGTTCGGAAATGGGTCACATGAAGTTAAAAACTAGGTCACTAGGTCAAATATTGGAAAAACCTTGTGTACACTCTAGAGGCCATATTTTTGACCCAAGCTTGATGCAACTTTGTCAGAATGTTTATCTTAATTGTTTGTCTCAATGAAATCTCTGTCAAGTTCGAAAATGGGTCATGTGGGGTCAAAAACTAGGTCAAATATTGGAAAAACCTTGTGTACACTCTAGAGGCCATATTTTTTACCCGAACTTGATGCAACTTTGTCAGAATGTTTGTCTTAATTATATCTTGGTCAAGTTTGAAAATGGTTCACATGGGGTTAAAAACTAGGTCACTAGGTCAAATACTTGAAAAACCTTGTGTACACTCTAGAGGCCATTTTTTTGACCCGATCTTGATGAAACTTTGTCAGAATGTTTGTCTCTATGAAATCACGGTCAAGTTCAAAAATGGGTCATGTGGGGTCAAAAACTAGGTCACTAGGTCAAATACTTGAAAAAACTTGTGTACACTCTAGAGGTCATATTTGTTACCCAATCTTGATGAAATTTTGTCAAATTGTTTATCTTAATTATATCTTGATCAAGTTCGGAAATGGGTCACATGAAGTTAAAAACTAGGTCACTAGGTCAAATATTGGAAAAACCTTGTGTACACTCTAGAGGCCATATTTTTGACCCAAGCTTGATGCAACTTTGTCAGAATGTTTGTCTTAATTATATCTTGGTCAAGTTTGAAAATGGGTCACATGGGGTTAAAAACTAGGTCACTAGGTCAAATATTGGAAAAACCTTGTGTACACTCTTTGTCAAAATGTTTGTCTTAATTATATCTTGGTCAAGTTCAAAAATGGGTTACATGGTGTTAAAAACTAGGTCACTAGGTCTAACTTTGGAAAAACCGTGTGTACACTCTAGAGGCCATATTTTTGACCCGATCTTGATGCAATTTTGTCAGAATATTTGTCTCAATTATAGCTTGCTAAAGTTTGAAAATGGGTCACACAGGGTCAAAAACTAGGTCACTAGTACACTCTAGAGGCCATATTTCTGACCCGATCTTGATGAAACTTTGTCGAAATGTTGTCTTAATTATATTTTGGTCAAGTTCGAAAATGGGTCCCATGGGGTCCAAAACTAGGTCACTAGGTCAAATACTTGAAAAACCTTGTGAACACTCTAGACACCATGTAGTACGCCTCGATTCATCAATGGTATAACAGCCAGTAGAGCGTTCACAGGCCCTCTTGGGCCTCTTGTTTTTTAAATATTTAGAAATTTTAAATAGAAGAAGGGGAAAAATATATTCTGAGGGTAATGAAATACTACAACAGAATGTATACATAGTATTTAAGCATACAATATTGCTTTTGTTTGATAGTGAAACATTCCCAGTTTAAGGCAAAACAACACAAATGTTCCCATTTGAATGGGTACCGGTTCCATTCCCAAAAAAGTGAACAAAATCACTTAAAATAATAATAGATGTTTTAGCAGGTGTAAGTCATGATGAAGCTCAAATGGCAAACTGACAGAAATTGTTTGGTAATTATACCCCCGCTTTCTCAAAGTGAAGTGGGTGCTATATAGGAATCATGTTGTCTGTAACGTCCTGTCGCATCACGGTAACACATTTTTGATGCGTCACCTCTTATCCCGTCTCGTCTCATAACACGTTTTTGTTACTTGCATTCCTCAAACAGTTTTGAATGGGTTGTTCCCAAACTTCATATACTCATAACAACTGATGACCTTATGTCCCTCTACATCACACATGGTTGAATGCCTAATTTATTACAGAATTATGGCCCTCTGTTTGACTTAAAATTTAAGTGGGGTATTCATCACCTTCAGTGATAGTTCTAGTTATCAGTTTTGGTGGATATTGTTTTTCATTCATTGTATTAAAAATAAAATGTTCGCAAGTGCCTGTTAAACTAAACACAATAAAAAAACAGTCTTTTCTATTTAATAATAAATGAGTTTAAGCTCTCTATGTATACTTCGGAGGCCAAAATTGGAGAAAAATCCAGACCCGAGCGGGATCTCACCCAACCACTAATAAATTGCTTGAAAAATAATATGGGAAAGACCCTGAATTCATAATAGTTCTTCAGTTGCATAAGGAAATAGTTTGACAGACCCAAATGACCAAAGTATGTATGACGCATTACAACCACATCAGCAGAATGTTTCTTTATTTTCTGTTACTTTATTCAGGTGTATGTCAGTCAGAGATAGAGGGTCAAACGCGGACGTATAACGCAGGAAATACTGTCGGCGATATGTGGTTTGACGACGGTATTGTTGTTCTGAATCTGACAGGCGGTGAAAGTTGCCACGGGGGCAATTTCGAAAGAAACACGATCATCAGTTTTGTGTGTAATGGTCACATGGGCCTTGGGAAGCCGGTATTTGTTGACGAAACGGAAGATTGTACCTACTTCATATCCTGGCACACCGACCTGGTCTGTGATGATGAGGTATACTCAAACTTGTTTTTGCGGTCATTTTTAGCTCTGCTGGTCTTGTGTACACTCTAGGGCCTTCATTTTTCATCCGAACTTTACCAAACTTTAACAGGTTGTTAGTATCAATGAAAGCTCGGACAAGTTCGAAAACCAGCCAGATCGGAATAATTTCACCGGAGTAATGGCCCTTGTTTTGCTGAAAAATGCCATATTAAGCCTTGTGAACACTCTAGCAGCTTCATTTGTTATTTGATCTTTACCAAACTTGCACAGATTGTTAATATTAATGAAAGCTCAGACAAGTTCGAAAACCAGCCAAATTGGATCAGTAACACCAGAGTTATGACCCTTGTTTTTTCTGAAAATTGCTATTTGCTGTTGTGAACGCTCTAGCACCTTCATTTATTATTTGATCGTTATCAAACTTGCACAGATTGTTAATACCAATTATAGCTTGGACAAGTTCGAAAATCAGCTGAATTGGATCAGTAACACCAGAGTTATGGCCCTTGTTTTTTCTGAAAAATGCCATTTTCTGCCTTGTGAACACTCTAGCACCTTCATTTATTATTTTATCTTTACCAAACTTGCACAGATTGTTAATATCAATGAAAACTCGAACAAGTTTGAAAACCAGCTGAATCGGATCAGTAACACCGGAGTTATGGCCCTTGTTTTTTCTGAACACTCTAGGGCCTTCAATATTAATCGGATCTTTACTTAACTTTGCCAGTGTCTTAATATCAATAAAAGCTCGAACAAGTTCGAAAACCGGCAAGATCGAAATAATTTCAACGGAGTTATGGCCCTTGTTTTGTTGAAAAATGCCATATTAAGCCTTGTGAACACTCTAGCATCTTCATTTATTATTTGATCTTTACCAAACTTGCACAGATTGTTAATATCAATGAAAGCTTGGACAAGTTCGAAAACCAGCTAGATCGGACCATTAACAGCGGAGTTATTGCCCTTGACTTAGTTAAAACAGATCAGTAACAACGGAGTTATGGCCCTTGATTTCGTTAAAATGCTATAATTTGCCTCGTCTTACTGATCTTACTGAACTTTACAAGATTTTCTGTTGTTGTTTTTTTTATTTCATTTGATTTTTTTTTTTTTAAATTCTTTTTGTTTTTTATTTGTTTTTTGTTTTTTTTATTTCATTTGATTTTTTTGAATTTCTTTTTTTTTAGAATTAGAATTTAGAGCGTCCACAGGCCCTCTTGGGCCTCTTGTTTCAATATAACACTTAGAGATACCAAACTTGGTATGTGAATACATCTTGGGATAGTGGTATGTCGCGTACCAAAATAAGGTCATGGTGACCTTGACCTGTGACCTCTGTCACAGAAAATTCTTGTCCAGACCGTTTTTTCAATACTATAACACTTAGAGATACCAAACTTGGTATGTGAATACATCTTGTGATAGCGGTATGTCGCGTACCAAAATAAGGTCATCTTGACCTTGACCTGTGACCTATGTCATAGAAAATGCTTGTCCAGACCGTATTTTCAATACTATAACACTTAGAGATACCAAACTTGGGATGTGGACGGTGTGTCGCGTACCAAAATAAGGTCACTGTGACCTCTGGTCATAGAAACTGCTTGTCCGGACTGTATTTTCAATACTATAACACTTAGAAATACCAAACTTGGTATGTGAATACATCTTGGGATAGCGATGTGTGGCGTATCAAAATAAGGTCATTGTGACCTTGACCTGTGACCTCTGTCATAGAAAATGCTTGTCCGGACCGTATTTTCAATACTATAACACTTAGAGATACCAAACTTGGTATGTGAATACATCTTGGGATAGCGGTGTGTGGCGTACCAAAATAAGGTCATTGTGACCTTGACCTTGATCTTTGACCTCCATCATAGAAAATGTTTGTCTGGGCCGGTGGGGGACTATGGATTGCCCTGCAATTCTTGTTTGTTCTAGTTACTGTTGGTTATATCTACCACAATGTAAAGTAAACACTTCAGCTCTTTAGACACCTGCATTAAAGTGCAGATGTACACTGTTTCTAAACCTACTGACATCGAGGTATTATATATATAGATCAAACCTCAAAGCTAGAGCATCGAATTAAGAGTTACCGACTCATAATTCATTTTACCCGTATTCAAGTTACGAACACAGTTATTTTAAGAATCCATGAAGAAACCTGTACTTTTAATCGGCACATATACATTATTATATGACCTGAACACCTAGATAGAGTTCTGATAAACAGTTTTGAGGTGTAATTTTGCCATTATTTAGTGGGTTTGTTTCTATAAGAGCTCATGTTTTATATTGATTTTCCAATCTGTGTTTCATTAGTTATAATGTTTGTCCTTGGAAAGAAAAGATAAAGTCTTTTTAGACAAGTTTGTTTTAAACTTTAATGTAACCAAGTTATGCTTAACTATAACTAAACATAATTTGTTTCTCCTCCTTCAGATCAAATGTACAGTGGACACGGCTGACTTTCACACTCTTGATTTATCTCCCCTGTCAAGAGAGCCGAACCATATTGTGAGTTATGCGAATGATGGTTCTTCGTACTACCTCAGCGTGTGCAAGCCCCTGACCCCAGTAACGGGGGTCCTGTGTCCCTCGGGGTCCAGTGCCTGTCAAGTAAAACTTGGCGATGGAAAAGCACACGCGGTAAGTTATAATGACATCACTGCCTGTTGTCCTGGCAACAGTTTGATTTTTTGTAATATTTTAAACTTGTCCATATCCAGTCATCAACAAGTAAAGTTTACAGCAGATGTACACTGCTTCTAAACCTACTGACGACGAGGTATATATATATGACTTACATATTTTGAAAATCCCAACTCTGTAGACGGCTTTAACCAGTCAAGCCAGAACCCAATATGGAATGTCGAATTAAAAGTTACCAACTCTCTATTCATTTTATGCATATTCAATCTCAGTTATTTTAAGTACCTGTGAATTGACCTATACTTTTAATTGGCACATATACATAATTTTATGACCTGAATACCTGGATAGGATTTGGATAAATAATATTTTTGTTTATATTTTTGCCATTATTTGGTAAGTTAGTGCCTTTAAGGTTTGTTGATACTAATAATGTAGGTGTCTGCTTTATTTCTCAGAGGTGCAGTGTCACAACCATTTGTATTTGCATAATTATGACTGACTAATATGTGGTGTATTTCCGAAATTGTTGAAGGTTGCATTAATTTGTGGTTTGACAAAGTTTACACATTAATAAATTACAGAAAACATGAAATTAATCATATAATAAAACATGTTCATGTAACTTCTTTATTTCAGAGTCTCGGCAAACCAAAGGCATCCCCGACATACGACAGCAAAACGGGTGATGTTTCTATCGTGTATTTGAATGGCTCGCAGTGTGACACAGACCCCTCGAAGAATTTCACATCTAAAGTTGTCTTTGCTTGCTTACCTGGACCTGTCAGGGTATGTTAACTGGTTTGATGTCATAGGGTAGTACTTACAACAAAAGTTGTAGTCTTGCTAACCTGGGCCTCTCAGGGTAAGTTGGTTGGTTCTGTTTCATAGGGCAGTACTTCATCATTATCAGTGTTGTCTTCTTGCTAACCCGGACCTGTCATGATAAGTTAACTGGTTTGATGTCATAGGGTAGTACTTACAACAAAAGTTGTCTTCTTGCTAACCTGGGCCTCTCACGTAAGTTGGTTGGTTCTGTTTCATAGGGCAGTACTTCATCATTACCAATGTTGTCTTCTTACTAACCTGGACCTGTCATGATAGGTTAACTGGTTTGATGTCATAGAAAAGTACTCATCAGAACCAAAGTTGTAGTCTTGCTAACCTGGGCCTCTCAGGGTGAGTTGGTGAGTTTGGTGTCATAGGACAGTACTTCATAACAATACAAGTTGCCTTCTCTTGCTTACATAGGCTTCTCAGCGTAGGTTAATGGTTTTTGTGTCATGGGACAGTACTTCATCATATTAGACATTATTCTTTGCAATGATTATAGAACTTTTAAATAAATCAAGAATGTAACCTGCATGGAATGAAGTTTGACCTTTAATTTAGACCATTTAAACAGCTTTAGATCATAAGATGCATTCCCTGGTTAAAGAATTATGTTAGAATATCGCCATTTAGCAACATTTGTGACCATTAACTGTCTCATATTAATAGTACTGACTGTTTAACCCAATATTGAATTTGAACACTGTTTGTCACAGACTGCTGGTGTGGCTTGACCATGGCCTACTTCCACAGGAGTCCCTAATCTAACATACTGGAAATGTGATTTTAGAATTATTTATCGTTTACTTCCATCTATTTGACAGTCCAGCCCCGTGTTTGTGGCCAAGGTGGGATGTGAGTACCTGTTCCACTGGGACACGTCTGTCGTCTGCTACGATAAGGAAGCATCTAAACCTAGTGACGTCTGCGGTTACCATGACACCCAGTCTGGTGCCTTCTACAACTTTACAGCTCTGCAGATGTCTAAACCAGTAAAATTCATCATTAAAAAATATGCACAGAAATATTATTTATAAAATGATTTAACATGACAGTTATGTTTTATTGTTAAAGTTTGGAAAACTTGATGATTTGGCATGGTTTTCTTGTTAAATCATAAATATTAATTCATATTGCTAGCAGTTGTACATTTACTTCAATAAAATTGTACTTAGATCACAAAGCAAGAATTTATTACAGCAGATAACTAATATTAATGATTATACAACAAAAACCTGCCAGTCATCAAGTTTCCCAGGTCAAACTATTTTATAAACAATAAATAAATCGGACGTTTCATTGGCCTAGTTTAGACACTTAGGAATCACTTTGTCCGTCGTCGTCGTTGCATATGTCCAATAACTCTGACTTTCATTTTGGCAAAGTTATGCCCCTTTTCAGAAAAACTTTAACCTGCAACCTAACTTAGCTCTTAACTTGGCAAAATATTGACCTATGGTCATGAAACTTTATACAGTTCTTCCTTATCAATTATCCAAAGCAGATTTATACCCTTTCATAAACTTCAAGAAAAAAATAAAACTGCTCCGTAATTCATGAAGGATGGCACCCCATGTCTTCAAACTTTATAGTTAGATTAATTGTACTGGCTGAAATAAGCAAACGGCAAACAACACAAGTGTTTCGTGGAACACCCTTTTAGTATTCACATTGGAATTGACTACCATAATTCTTCCAATCACATTAATATAAAAAAACATACCAGTATAACGAAAAAATATGTTTTAAAATTCTGTTTTCAGGAATGGCTACATGTATCGAGATCAGAGAATTTACCAAATATTATTATTTTTTTAATGTTTGCTTTCTTCTCGCATTTCAATAATAAAACATTTTGATTATAAAACTAATTGCAAATTGACTCAATGATTGACTTTAAAGCTACATGCTTTTAATTTATTTTTGTGGTACTGAATTATGTACTTATGGAATATATTTACATTTCCCCCACACAACAGATAATGGATACCAGCAATAACAAGTACACATACCAGATCAACATGTGTAACTCGGTGAAGACTTGCGGTACTGGGATGGTGTGTCGCAGTGATGGTGTATCGTTTGGAGAGCCACGTGGCTACCACGTGGAGAGGGAGGGAGGCATGCTGAAGTTGCTGTATGCTACCGGCGACAATTGTACAGGTATGATAGACTGCTTTGCAAGTATGATTGACTGGTGTACATGTATGACTGACTGGTGTACGGGTATGATAGACTAGTGTACATGTATGACAGACTGGTGTACAGGTATTTTGTGCAAGAATGGTAGACTTGTGTATAGGTATAACAGACTGGTGTACTGGTATGATGGATTGGTGTACAAGTATACCCGACTGGTGTACTGGTATGATAGACTGGTGTACTGGTATGATAGACTGGTGTACAGGAATGAAAAGACTGGTGTACAAGAATGATAGACTGGTGCACAGGTATGGTAGACTGGTATACATATATGATAGACTGGTGTACATGTATGATAGACTGGTGTACAGGTATGATAGACTGATGTACAGGTATGACAGACTGGTGCACAGGTTTGACAGACTGGTGTACAGGTATGGTAGACTGGTGTACAGGTATGGTAGACTGGTGTACAGATATGGTAGACTGGTGTACAGGTATGACAGATTGGTGTACAGGTATGACAGGACAGACTGGTGTACAGATATGACAGACTAGTGTAAAGGTGATAGACTGGTGTACAGGTGTGACAGACTCGTGTACAGGTATGGTAGACTGGTGTACAGGTATGGTATACTGGTGATCAGGTATGATAGACAGGTGTACAGGTATGATAGATTGGTGTACAGGAATAATAGACTGGTGTCCAGGTATGATCGACTGGTGTACAGGTATGGTAGACTGGTATACAGGTGTGGTAGACTGGTGTACAGGTGTGGTAGACTGGTGTACAGGTATGGTAGGCTGGTGTACATGTATAATAGACTGATGTACAGATATGATAGACTGGTGAACAGGTATGGTAGACTGGTGTACAGATATGGTGTACAGGTATACATTTATGATAGACTGGTTACACTTATGATAAACTGGTGTACATGTACAGGGCTGTACAAATAAAAAATTTAGCCACTAGTCCGGGACTAGTCACCCTGTCAAAAGTGACTAGTCCCAAAAAAATTGTGACTAGTCCCAAAAAATGGACAAAAGTCCTGAATTCTTTTGATTTCTCAATATGTTAAAACTGCATCTTGCATGTATACTCATTACAATTCATTATACACAGTAACGGAAACAATCCTTATTTACTCTTCAGACAATTAATGTATGTTTCAGTGGTATAGATTGTAGACTGCCATTGGGTGAAACAGTAGCAACAGTAAGAATCACATCTGCATTTTTAAATTTCAATATAGATACTGAGTTTCATATTACAGTTCAGATAATCATTTAATGGAGAGGAAAAAAGTCATTTTATATTGGTAAGGGGCTACAAATGAGGTTCTTAACTTTATTACCACTTTACCTAATGCAAAAAATAAATAACATGAATCAATATAAAAAACATATGTCCACTACACCAGATGATTTTGACTTTTTGATTGGCTGTGCATCACATTCTACATTTTTATTTTCACTTTCGCTTTCATATTTTCCTTTTTTTAACACTGAAAAAGTTCAACAAACTCATTTTGAAATGTAATCATTAGCACTGCCAAATACGAAATCAAACTGATTATGTATATATCAGTTTGTTTTGTTTTTATTTCATTTTTTTGACAACTCAATTCTTCGAACGTAATTATTACACTAACTGTGCACAAACCGTTACCCCACCCACCTTTCATGTCTGTTACAATTACGCTCAACAATACACTAAGAAACAATAAAAAAAATGCACACCTACCATTTCATATCAAAATACTTCCATTATCAAAATTCCTTAGTTTTTTATTCATCGAAAGATTGCCGACAATCGGCCTGATTGCTAATTAATCAACGTGTTAGTGTTATTGTTTCAGTGTATCGCCATTTTCAGCTCACCACTCGACGAACAGGTAATCAGGTGACGAACATGTGATTTACCTGTAGTAGTCGTTTCATTGGCTAGCGGGTCTGGATTAAAATAGATCGGGTCAATTGATTGGATAATATCGACAATGCCGACTGTCAATTAAAGTAATTTGGAGGCGGGACTTCCGGCATGGTTGATTGTTGATAAAAACTGCACGGGGTTATCGCTGATCGCCGCTGTGGATGCTAATTGCATTGCATAAGCGAGTGCAATGAAAGGATTACGTTGAGAAGTGTGCTGGGGTTGTTTTATGACAGGTGGCCGACATTGTTAATTGGACAAATCTGGGATCTGGGACTGAAATCTTTCAAACAGTGACACGCCCGACTTTCTCTTTTTGTAAAATTGGGCTAGTCCGGGACTGAAATCTTTGAAAAAGTGACACGCCCGACTTTGGTTTTGGACTAGTCCCGGGCGTCGGGCTATAGGATTTGTACAGCCCTGATGTATGATGTACTAAACTGTTCATGCTACTGAGGGGGCAAGTGTACAGGCATGACAATACATGTTATATATTACAGATGGCAGTACAGCTCAGAGTCAGATTCTGTTACAATGTGACAGAACAGTTGATGTCGGTGCGCCTATATACCTGACGGGTATCGGATGTAATGTACAGTTCCTGTGGCGGACAAACGTGATTTGTCCTCCCGTGCAAAACCCATGTAGCGTAATTATAGATGGTCATCTTTATGATATGTCGCTTCTTACCCAGGAAAAAGGAGCCTGGAACTTAACAGACTATGAGCATAATACGTAAGCTTGTTTTGATTTGGTTTTTGTGTCGCCTGCATAGTATGGTAGACACTTAGGGATCACTTTGTCGGTCATCCTCCATCACACGTTAACGTGCAGTCTAACCTTGGCCATAACTTGGAAAGTATTTAACCTATGTTCATGAAACTTCAAACACATTTACATCTAAACTCAAGGAATGTTGTAACACATGTCCAATAACTCTGACTTCCATTTTGACAGAGTTATGCCCCTTTTCATAAAACTTTAACCTGCAACCTAACCAAGTTAAAATTAGCACAAAGCAGGCAATACAAGTTTTCCGTGAAACACACTTCTAGTTACAGATTTCGGATTTTGTTTTTATTTCTTTGTCGAAAGAGAAATATGATCAGATAAGTAGGAAATCGATTTTCATGATTTATAAAATAAAAGGTAATAATGTTGTATTTGCCCTAGCTCCACAACTCAGCAAAGTTCCAGTTGTTCTGTCCCATTATACTAGATGGTGAAGCTATCATACATTATTGCACCTCGCACAAAATCCTAGAAATTTCATTGGATTAGAGCGGTCACATGGTGACCCTCTATTAGTCTATAGTGGGTCAGTAGATTTCGTAGAGGGTCACTAAAACAATATGGACTACAATTCCGATTCAGAGTTTAAATCATTTGCAAATAGTTCTTTAAGGCGTTAATAACAAACATAATAAGTAAATTAATAATCTTTTTAAACTATACCGGTCGTGACGTCAACGTCATGAAGTCAAATTGTGCGAACATCTCAATCACATTGACTCTCCATTAAAATGGGTTAAATATCGGTGTTTGCCTTAAAAAAGGTGCTCGATGCAATAAATCAATTATTTTGTTTGTTACTGACCCCCTACAGAAATATATAGGGTCAGTCAGATATATAGGGGGACTCGGCTTTTGCCTAGCCCCCTATAAATCTTACTAACCTCGCATATTTCTGTAGGGGGTCAGTAACAAACCCAATAACTAATAACATTATGAGACAGAACTAATGCTGCATTACCTATAAGAAATCTTATTTATATTATACAGTTTAATTTGGATTATTGGATCTGCCAGTTACTTTAACGAGGCAAAGTTTGACACTATGAATGGCGTTTCGTTTCAATGTTAGAGTTTATCAATATCATTTATGAAGGATAAATGTCTGTTTTGACTTATTACACAGTTTTTGTACGCACTTAGTATGCGCCGTTACACTGAATACTCTGTCTTAACTTTATTTTTCTTGGAGTGTAATAAAACCGTTACAATAGGTATCATAATACACTAGTGTAATAAATATGCAAATGAAGGCTGAATCGTTGCTCAGTCTTTTCCTTTTAACTGTGCAATCTTAATTAATATGTTGGTTTCCGTAGCTATTAACAATCCTGGTTTACGGAAATTGAGGAGGCAGTTTTATTGTTTGGTGTTATTTTAAGGTAAAGACCAGAGCAAAAGTCAACCTCGAAAAGTCATACAAAACATTCGACGTCATAATACAACAATGATATATTATATATATATGCAGCGCTATATAAATAAACGTATGTTATGTGGCATTTTTGGACTTATGTGATAAATAGAAGCTCACATTGGTGCCTCTTTAATATTGAATTTATTAAACTCCGATAAAATTTATTTGTTGCTCGGCACAGCCTGGCATCGTATAATTTTATCCAATTTGTATAATAAATTCAGTATTAAATATGCACTCATGTAAGATCGTCTTTTATAATTTACGTCTTAACTGCTATTTATCTATGCAAATATTTCTATAATTCATTTAACCAAAAGATGTTACAAAATGATTTGGCAGCCATAAGCATATAATTCTGTTAATCCTAATTATATCAATTCAACTAACATTTGTTTTGTTAAAAGTACTAGATATTCTAGTTATAGGGCTTCTCAAACCGACCTACAGAAATAATAAAGATACAGGTGTGAAATAAATAGTCATAGATACTTTAATAGGCAGAGTAGCATGTACTAAAGTGAAAAATACAGTCCATTGGACTTTGATAACGGTATCCACGATTTATTTCATACTTTGTGAGTTTGTTATGCTGATAGTACAGACCTCTGGTATAACAAATTCAACACAATCCTAAAAAATACTGCACATCTCTGGTACAGCAAAAAAAAAAATATATTGCGGGTAATAACTAGTATATACCTTCCTTGTATTACATTAAACACCCATGTCACTTTGTTTCAACACTAGTTACTGGATCAACATATGTGCAGCCATTGGCTCAAACAAGCAGCAGGGTGCATGTGGCACGACGTCAGCAGCGTGTCGTAAAACTAAAGATGGTCAGGTGGATCTACTAGGGTCGGTGATGGCACAGAAGAATCTCTACAAGGATGGTAAGTACCATGTCGATTGCCTTCACGTCTACATTTATCTTTAACAGAGCTCACCGCTGTGGGTTTGAATCCCACTGGGAGCTCTACTTGTAAGTGAGAAAGTGTTGATTCTTAAAGATGGCGGGAGGTATACAGTACTGGTTCTACCCAGGAATAAGTGGGTGGTCTGTCTCCACCACAACAAAATAGACTCACAAATTGCTTAGAATGTGTTGTGGGTTTGAATCCTGCTTGGAGCTCGACTTGTGAGGAAGTGTTGATTCTTAAAGATGTGAGAGGTATACAGTACTGGTTCTTCCCAGGAGTAAGTGGGTGGTCTGCCTCCACCACAACAAAATAGACTGTCATAAATAGCTTAAAATATGTTGGAAAATGTTGTTGAATCCCAAACAAACAAATTTAACAAAGCTGGTTCTCCCCAAGAACTTTTCTGCTTCAAATGTTTCACGGGTATAACATATCCAATAGTAACAGGTACTCAGTGGCAATCTATGCCAAAACTGGGGACAGTCGACTCAGCAATAGTAACAAGTTCTCAGTGGCAATCTATGTCAGAACAGGGGACAGTAGACTCAGCAATAGTAACAAGTACTCAGTGGCAATCTATGTCAGAACAGGGGTCAGTAGACTCAGCAATAGTAACAAGTACTCAGTGCAATCTATGCCAGAACAGGGGTCAGTAGACTCAGCAATAGTAACAAGTACTCAGTGGCAATCTATGCCAGAACAGGGGACAGTAGACTCAGGTTGTGTAAAGAATAGGTAGATTGGACATTAGAACATCTTTTGGTTACAGAGACATGGAAAAATCATCCAGATACCGTATTTCCCCAAATAAGAGCGCCTGCCCTAATAGTAACACACACTCACCCCCCCCCCCCCCCCCCCCCCCCCCCCCCCCCCCCCCCCCCATCCATTCCGACCCCTCCCACCCCACCCACCCTACCCACCACCTTTTCAAAAAATAAATGAAATATAAATTCAGTACATTTTTGATTGCCCAATATCCCCTGAAGAATATCAAAATTTGATAAAATAAAAAATAAATTATAAGAGCGCCCCCATAGCCTTTTGTATAGTGCCTGGGTGCCGCTATTAGGCGAAATAAGGTAATTAATAACTACTGCAGGAGGTGTTGATGGCTTCAAGAGTAGACTAAACATGCAGTGGAAATCCCTTGAAATAAAGTAACCCCAACTGCTAATACTGTACAGTACCAATGAGAAAAAGCTAGTAAGGATAGAAACATTTAGAAGCATTTATAGCTAAAGAATCGTGTTGGACCTGTAAGTTGTCTGTTCGGTACATTTTCATCA